>CM055279.1:1474010-1665663 GCA_029237695.1 Conchocele bisecta
GGTCCCACATCATCTATGCGAATAGTGGAAATATGAGAGACTGGCCATATTTGTGGGATTCGGTTAAGTTATACAGTAACTATTTGGTGTGTTCTAACCTATGCACCAGTTGCCTAAACTGTCTGCGCATGCGGAATAACAAATGCATAATATGGTGTAGCTACATGTATATCCGAATGGTTCAATTACATATATTTTTTTGTTGTTTTTACTTTTTAACTTTGTTATTATTGGTAAATCCTGTCATTCTCTACATATAATATAAATATTGACTGAATGGCACATTTTTTAATTTTAGACAATACAAGCCCCACAAATCGTTGTACTGTCCCTTTAATGAGATAGCTACATGTTGTAAGTTGTCTTAATATAGATATATATATGTTGTAAGTTGTCTTAATATAGATAGCTACATGTTGTAAGTTGTCTTAATATAGATAGCTACATGTTGTAAGTTGTCTTAATAGTATAGCTACATGTTGTAAGTTGTCTTACTACACCTTATACGTCGTCTTCACTGCGTTGTTCTCACATCTAGACGAGATAAATTGGTAGATTTAGATGAGCCGGATCTACAGTGAGTGTCAGTATTTATTTCACCATTCCTCATATCATTAATGAAGAAGTCCAAAACTTAGCATGAATCCGTCTACGTTACTTATTTAGGGGTAAAACGGTTAATGACAGTTCAGGCGATGTTACTGTGTAGAATAAAACAATTATAATATAATGTGCATTTACGGAATCCATTCAGACCGTTCCTTTTCGCTTTTCACTATAATGCCTATTTTTGGATCTAATTGTGCCCAGTTTTCGGATGTAGTATCTTGGATTGTGACAATACTGCCGAGTCCACGGCACAAGTGAACAAGTGCAATAAAACGTCACTTGCAATGTATATACAGCTACACGTGTTCGGCTAATATCGTGGATCTCTTCACAAAATTTCGTACGATAAAAAAGCTCGTACGAAGATGTTTATGAATTTGATTCTCCCATTAGCATGGTTCCATGATACTACAATTTTACACATACGTGTAGATGTTATTCAATGGGAGGTGGTCCACTAATGCATTGTCGACATTTACTGTCAGCATGGTCAGAGTAATTGTTATTGTAAATTTAAAGTTTGCACTTGCGAACTTCTTAGTCGTACGAAATTTAGTGAAACGGCCCCCTGATTTGTAATTATTGTTTAATGTTACAGTAATAAAATACATAAGACATGATCATATTAATAGTTATATAGAAATATATGTTTATTTCCAGAGTGAATGTCAAGCGTTAAAACCCTAGAGGACACAGGTTTGCAAAACTGCTGACAGATTTAACGAAGATTCACGATGTTCCATCAAAACAAAGGAGCCAACGTCTCATTGGATGATACCAGGAACACCGCCACGTGGTCTCCCATGATAACCGGTGGATGTGCATTTCTGAGGTTGCCATTGGCCCACAATGAGCCGACAATATTTAAATTGAACGGATCAGGTACACACATATGGAGTACATGTAACAACAGTACAGTTACGCAGGGCCGTTCCTACAATAAGTTTGAAATGGGGGATCGTAGCTACTTATCTCCCGTTCAATTGATTTTTAGAAATCCGGTCCGATTTGTGTAAGTTAGGGCCTTACTGCTTGGGAAAATGGCGAATGTAACAAGCTTTGCTATGAAAATGAGCATGTATAGTCATTTCGACTACTGTTGATCCATATCATACTACACATATGTGCGTGTTTACGTTAGTAACACATTTCATATCAGAATAACTTATGAACCGCTTCATCGAGTATGATAATATTTGGCCAAACTGTGTGTCTACAGATGGTGCTTTGTTTTGCATACTACCCCCGTCCGACGGCACAATGTCAAGGGCACTGACGATTTATGTACACCTTCTTTGTAAGGCAAATGATTTACTTTTTATTTTTGTCTTCTTCTTTTCAAGGCTGCCAACGAGGGATTAGCTTAGTGATAACGATGTCCTTGTTATGCCCCTATGTGATAGCAAGGGGGCGGGGGACTATTGCGTTGCTCTTTGTTCCGTCCGTCCGTACGTCTTCCGTGTACGTTGTAAGAGTTTCTCCAACATGTAATATATTCAAAATTACGCGAAGGGTTCCTTCAATACTACTACTTGGACACTTGAATCAAGGACCATTTGTCACACACGGGACATCGGTAATTTCATATCAGTTGTTTTTGTCATTGTTGTGTTATTGTTGTTGTTGTTTTAACATTACTGTGGTGATTACTTTCAGGCGCTGTGGAACTTGGTGCAATGCACATTGACCCCGCCAAGTTAGCAGTCGATCCGCCGAACACATCTTATCATATTCCCAACTACGTATTTCTAAACACCATTAAAGGACATAAACGCAAGTGCCGTATGACCGTTTCCCTTAATTCACGTGGAACGGAAGTGACGTCATCGTGTGTGACTGGTCAGTATGTGAAGAATGTATCGAGCGGTAAAAAGTACTGGTTAGTTATTGACGTGAAGTACGGAGAGGTGGAAGTGAAGATAGAAAACCAAGGTAAGTCAATTATTCAAAAGTAAATTATTCTATTATCAATAGTATTGATATATACTTATACAGCAATGCACGTTGGTAAGGCACGCATGCCTACATTGTCAATTGTATTATTTTGAAAGATAGATGTGTCCCTAAATTAATTATATTATTACCCAACTGCCTATATATGTGGGTATTACATAGTTTTCACAAATTCCATGGGCTTTGACCAGTCTGTGTGATAGTTTCACGTGCCTGGACAATAGTTCCGTGAGCCTGGACAATAGTTTAACGTGTTGGGCAATAGTTCCGCTTGTCTGTGAAATAGTCAAAACTAATTTCATCCTAACAAATAATGACGTGTGATTTTTATCGAAGATTGTGTCATAAAATTCAACACAATTTATGTCTGTCAGCCGATGTGCCCCATCCCAAATTCACGTTCATTGTATCCCATACAGTATATTACAGGTTGAGTAATAAAACAGTTATTTCACGGTCCTTCGGGAAAACAGGCCTCATGCAATAGTGCCCCTTGGGCAATATGTTTTGACTGTTCCCCGAATGACATGACATAACTGTATAATAGCAATGTAGTATCTACTAATGCATGTACTGCACAGAATCCCCACCGATTTTAGTCGGGTTTTTAAGCTATACAAATGATATAACACTATTCATGTATCTATGTGTATTATTTATTAATTCACATCATCATGTGATAAATACACATCCATAGTATTGTATAGTATATACACGTATGTTTATACGTGTCACATGCAATACCTAACGCAATAGTCACTGTCACCTGGTTATCGACAGAACTCGGTTTTCAATTCACGTGACATTTAAACAATTTTGAGTGCCTGATATTTGCACAAAACCTGAAGTATTTACAAAATAAGTTATATGTTCTATCATCGAAAGAAAACTACGACTTATGTTAAGTGTTAAATACGTATTATATCATTAAACTGTGGACTGCTTAACCATTTTCATGCCCTTTTTATTTATATCTAATAACTAATATGTATGTCAAAATATGTTAAAATTGAAATATCATAATTATATGGTGATAATATGGGTTATGAAACGTGCCCAAGTCTATGCAGCTACCATGTAAATATGGAATAAATGTTTTAAAAAGGGCAAACACGTTAAAAGTTCACTTACTTCAGCGGCAAATAGCAAACACAGTGTCCAGTTATATATGATATCTGTATATAGCATCCATATTATGAATTGTTACTGTGTGTTGTTAAAAGTTGCTCTTTTTACTTTTGCTTTCATGGTAATATACTTACATTATGTAACTATATATTGCAGGAGAAGGTTTCATCTTTCATTGCTGAGGATATGCACATTAAGTTTGCGGAAATGCAAACTATTTTCCTTCTATGCGCTCAGAAATATATGTCGCGACCACCATTTGAACCGTCTCGTAGAGACGGTTACAATGAGTGGGCACAACATATACTTTCATTGAGAAATAACAAAAATAAAATATTTAATACCTTCCATACCCGTAAAGGTGTATTCCGAAAGGAATGGGCTAAATGCTGGACAACTGGGTAGATCAGTACATGTATGAATCTTCGTATTTTTTTCAGGAAATGAAAACAATCTGAACGAGTTTTTACCCGTGCATGGCAACAACATACAGGTGATGAATGACACGTCTCTCATACGGAGTTCACAGAAAACACCGGTGACCATTACCTTCCTGGAATCGCCCCTTAAAGCGGGTAAACTATTCATCCGACATTTCGATCTAAAAAGCAACACACACATATCCTGATAAACTTTGTGTGTGAAGAGTAGTATGGCCCTGACTTCAAAATCAGTGCATAGTTCTTTGTTTACAAATGGATTATTGAATTTACTAAAAACGTATATAAGCCGTCATATTTCATTGTTTTCATTAACAGAATGACATAAAAGATACTCTGAACACACACAGTGCACACACATATGTTAACTATATATACAATGCCAGTAACAGCACATAATTCGCAGTTAATTTGTTATTGTTACATGACTGTCGTTGTTTGACACCGCTCACAGCCGTGTTCAAACGTACAACATGTGCTGTTTGACCATGGCTGTAGACAATGCTTATGTCGGGGCCAAGCCAACACATATGTAATGCATGTGTCTCATGACGTTACTAGAACGCGCCATTACGTCACCAGATCAGTTCACAACGGTCGCATTGAAATTTTGAAATTGATGCGGCTGCATCACACGACGTGCACTGCACACATGGCCCCGGAACATGTATGTGTAAATCAACTGTTTTAATGGAGCAGATTATCAACGTACCTAAATCACTGCATCTTGCATATATCCTCAAATTACACGATATTACCGATGGAAATGTAACAATAACGTCCGACCACGTGGCACTCGGGAACTGTTTGAACCCGCGGCCTACGTCCTTGGCGTTAAAACAGTTCCCTCATGCCACGGCAAACGTTTATCCGCGGCTGGACATTGCCGAACCTTATAAATGTCAACGGCAAGCACCTCATACGCCCAAAATAACTGTAACTGTTTGTTTAATGTGACAATGATGTCAGCAATTCGTATTCATTGACGGAATTGAGACAAACGATGTCGCAGATGCATTTTTTTACAAGAAGATTGGTTGGTACCATTGTACATTAGTTTTACCATGCAAATTACTTTTTCAATTTTGTCCCTGTGATTCCATTATAAATCGCCATGGCACCAGTCACATGCTTCGTCGATAACATAAATGTAATTTCCAAACGTCGAATCTAATAACTAATATGTCTGTCAAAATGTGTTGAACTTGAAATATTATCATTATATGGAGATAATATGGGTTATGAAACGTGTCCAAGTCTTTGCAGCCACCATGTAAATATGGAATACATGTTTTAAAAAAAGTCAAACACGTTTAAATTTCACTTACTTCAGCTGCAAATAGCAAACACAGTGTCCTGTTGTATATGCTATCTGTATATAGTATCCATATTATGAATTGTTGCTGTGTGTTTTTAAGCGTTGCTCTTTTTATTTTTGCTTTCATTGTAATATACTTACAGTATGTAACTATATATTGCAGGAAAAAGATTCATCTTTCATTGCAAACCGCGGCCCTTCGACGGCACGATACCAGGTCGTTTTAGCGTAACGGCGAGAATATCCAAGATTGACCCAGACACATTCAAGACGAAGTTCCCAGCAGAGTTCGATATTTCAGTAAAAGACAATAACTCACCAGAGCTAATTGAAGTAGAGCGTTTTGAAAAGGACGAATGCAATGGAGATGTTTTTCTGGATGTTTATGAAGATAAAGTCGCTTACACAACCGCAACTGGTAAGACTAACAAGCACCCATATCCGATTAAAAGTTCCAAACCAACCTGGCTACTGCTCTGGTTGTACGGAGTGTCCGTCACGGTAGAATGCCGGGATGTACCAGACGGCACTGGCGAAGGACAGACGACGCTGATGAAGCTGGAGAATGACGCCGGCAATTTAATGCCTGATCGTAATAGGGAATATCTCCAGGTATCCAATGCAATAGCTGATCGAGAGGGTATGGGCAATCACAATGAAACTAGAAAGCTCCAAATATCCGTGGATGCAATGACAGGTGCTGTGCAAAAGCTTACAGAACGATTGGATAGTCAGGAAGAAGCAACTAGTCCTCCTGCTGTTCCTGTTTGTTTACGACCTTATAGTGGACTTTTGCCACCAATCACTATGCCAGTCCCAATACCTACCATAACATACAAGGCAGAAGACATAACCATTGATGAAAACAAGGTGTCGCAAAAATCTTAATTGTGATGGACTTGTGGACTATCTTTATGAAGCCAATGTGATTACGTTAGAAGAAGTGAATGCCTTTGTGTCAAAGCCTCCTAAAGTTGATACCAATAGAAGTATATTGACAGTGCTATCACAGAGGCCTGTGAGCAGGAAAGTGTTAACAGACGCCTTGGAGAATACTGCACAGGGATTCCTAGTATCCAAGTTTTTCCCTGATGATCTCAAGGAATGAACACACGTGACATATTTGTGGCTGTGACTGGTGAACTGGGGCTTATGGGATTTGTGAAAATGTTTAGCTCCTGAGCAAATAGCAC
The DNA here is from genome assembly GCA_029237695.1 of Conchocele bisecta. Taxonomy (NCBI): domain Eukaryota; kingdom Metazoa; phylum Mollusca; class Bivalvia; order Lucinida; family Thyasiridae; genus Conchocele; species Conchocele bisecta. The sequence goes on from CM055279.1 coordinate 1,480,652, forward strand.
ATTCATGTAGCCTTGTAGCGCATATATTGCTTATTAAAAGCATGACGAGTGTTTCATTGATAGGGATGCACAGGCTCATCCGGATCTACACTGGTCGTAAATCACACCAGCCCCGTTTCTCCAGCCACAGCCACATTTGCGAAGCCAATGTCATTATTGTGACTTAACATCAGTGCGAACAAAACTTCCATATACAATGTAACCTGATAATGTGATAGCTTTAAGTCGTTTTAGCACATCTTCGTAATTATTAATTATTGTATCAAGACGACTTACTGTCAAGTCGAGATACATTGGACGTATAACAAAACATGAAATCTATCGTTATTCTAAATGAACCGGTGTCGCGTAAAATAAGTTGGTCGTGTAAATAGTTGGTCCGAGCAGATCTGCGAATGCCTGTACCGCCTATACCGATGACGTAATAGACACAAGGCGTGTACTACATACAACATTAAAGGTACATGCCCACGCAGTTTGCACAACATGTTCTTTATAGTAATTAAATAAGTGTATACTTGTGTCACTATTCCACAAGTTCTAAAATTACAAGCGCACGCTATATACAGATATAATATTTTAGTAATATGTATTTTACTGATAGTGATTCGCGGTGGTATCGAGATACCCTTAATTGATATTATCCACCCTCTTTACGTCGGCTGCAGTTTGTAATTTCTGTCCTCAACCTATTTCTAGTGTTTATAATTTATCTTAACCATATCCATATCCAACACACGATGATCTGGGTATATGAAATTGTGGAACACGTGATTACAAGTGCTGATCCAATGAAAAGTGGCAAGTACCTGTCTGCTGGCGATCTACCGCAAAACATATCAATTGATGATATGTTGAACAGGAAGACGACCGTTTTCCACGGGTGTGATAGTCCCACATATACATTTGTGTGTGGTTATAAGCTTATCCCGACTTAAAACCATAAATGCTCTGAAAACAACAAAAGCGACCCTAACAACCGATTTCCGGTTCGTTTGTATTTTTCGTGATATTGCGATTTCTCATATCACACCATATTCGGAGCCAGGCAATGAATTAGTCATCGCTTATCTCTCCTGTTTATACTAGCTACTGGCGCGAGGTGGCGCTGTAAAAATAATCGCTATGACGTCGCAGTAGTATAGTTTCCCTGATTGGTCGATATAGGTTTCTTATAGAATAACGTGTGAATTTAACTGACATCATCTATTTGTTGCATCAGAGCTTAATTTAATTATCGTTTAATATATTGCTTATTCACCTAGTTATACTTGGATTATGTATACGCTGGTTGCAATCGTCAGCGAGGACGATATGTGCGGTAGTCAATTGTAATTCACGGTCAAACAGACAGCCGAGCCAGAAACCGAAAAATGAAGAATTAAATGTTCATTGATATTTTGTTACAGAACAGAACAAAATAGAACATACCTTTATTACAGTAAATACATCTCTGACCATAACGTGGTGGCATAATAGATAAACTACAGCATGTATGCAAAACTATAGCGTGACGTACAAGTATGGACAGCATGGTGATTGCTAAATATATAAGATGTATATGTTCCAGTGATCAATGATAAATGATGACTGATGCAGTATTCTTGTGGTCAACAGCATAGTTTTGGACAGTTATAATAACTTGAGTTGGTAAGCAGAGCCTGTACTAAACAAAGTAGTAAAGTCTCTACTTACCAACCCAGACAGTTGTGTCCTGTTTGTCAGGTTTTTTCGAAGCGGACACCACAAACGCACTGTTAACCCAGATACACAATGACATTTGGTTACTATACATGAGAAGTGTGTGTTGTTTGTTACACCCCAGTGTTGTTTTATTATTACACAGTACATTGTTATTGTATTAGCATTAACCATATAATATGCAACGTCAGGCCTGAGCACAAGTTGCACTGCTTACATTGCTCAAATATTCGGACATACAATGCTGCTGAACACATTGATTTTATGCAAGAATATGTTGTTGCATGTATATAAGTATGGTTTATCAAACGTTATGCGAGCGAGTGTATTCATTTACAACATGGAAGCCACAGTTGGTGATTATCAACATGAACTAGGCGTAGAACAATGCATTATGTAGCCGACTTTACCAATATCGCCAAGCATACCGATCTCCCCCAAGTACACTTCGAAGGAGAAGCTTTCAATTTATGTATACAGTACATTAATCAAGTGATATTATAATAGTTGCAATACAATAATTCGGCATAATTATAATCACCAAAACTCAAGCAATCCTTAGTTCTGCATGAAATAATGAATTTCAATAATATAAATAATTACTCCCTCAAAATACACTTAGCCAGACAAGTATAGCCAGCAATCTTGCGAAATCGGCTACAGAACTGCGAGTAAGCTAAAGGAAACAACAACAAACAAAAAACAACAACAACAAAAAAACACGCCGAATTCCTAGCTCAAAATAAACATGTAGTACATGTAGTCGTAACTTACTGAGTTGCAAGTGTGCGTATTAGTGGCGCTAGACAAACATAAACCAATGACCCGGGACCAGACACGTGGTGCTCGTTCAAACTGCTGATTGGTCTAGTCTCCAGCAGCGATAGTAAATATCTTTCCTAATATAGCAAATGGGTTATCTCGGGTCAGTAGACAAATCTGCATATGTATTGAGAGGGGAGCATCTCGCAATTGGTTGGTCTTGAGTTGACCTCTACACAGTAGTGCGTGGCAATGTCTATTTATAGTAAGACATGGAAATATAAAGATGGAAGAAGGGGTTTACACTTGTGACCACCCAGCAAACACGACTATATCGGGCCGATATCGGAATTAAGTCGGAATATCGGCCGATAGTGGTCCAATATCGGGACAATATCGGATACTTGTTGCTAATCATGTGAATTCTGAATACGGATTACCAATATCAGCCAGATGTCGGGCCGTTTTATAATATTATTACACAACATTTTCATTTGATTGTTTCCTTTAATTTCCCACATCAGACAAATAGATGGCCCAAACAAGAAACAGGAAACCATAATTGTGAAATTGCGGGAATATTTTTAACTGAGCTTATTTTTTTACTCACATCGGCCCGATATTGGACCGATGTGTATTATTATTTAACGTATATATACTATCTAAGTGATATAGATATTGGTCCAGTATCTGTAGTCCAGTATATATACACTTTGACATGGGGAAAATTGCAACAGAAGCTTTTATGGTTTTAAATCATTCGGTGTGATGCCCTGAATAACACATTCAAAATAGGACAAAATCGGACTACCGGAAATGGGTCAATTTGCATAAATACAAGATGGCCGCCATTCACAATAATGGACACAGAAAAAATGTATTATCATTGTAAGTTACACACATGAACAATATATTGGTGTCTATACTCAATAATCACTGTAACAGCATTACAATTAACATAGGATGATTTTGTAAAGGCAACGATCTTGAATTTCAAAATGGCCGCCATCTAAAAAAAAAATCCGCATATCTTGGTCAGTGGGATCCTTCAGGCATAACTCTTTTTTTTCTACTGGAATAACTTCGTGAGGGTTCTGTATGATAATTCTGGGTGATGTGTATATTTTCTCCCTTTGGATTGTTTTTAAATCCAAGATGGCCGCCGTCATTGCATACAATAGCCACCATTCATATAACTGTCAAACGAATGGCACTAGAGTAATATATTTTGGCTCTGCTTTATGTGTTCAACCATTATAAGTACAATGCAATGTAGAATGGCAACAGCTGACCAATAATGTCATTCAAGAAATCAATATGGCCGCCATGAATCGTCAAATATGATTTTCTCATCCGTATTTTCTGGTACCATATATTCTATTGTAGTGATTGTTCCCGACAGTCATCTATGTCAATGCACAAACATACTTCTATATAACATTGTTGTATATTTTATGACAATAGTTACACAGTGGTTTTGGTAATGATGACCATGTCTACACCGTATGATGTGTTGCTGAAGAGAGCTGTGCCGAAAAGTCAGCGGGGGGATTCGGTTGATGTACAACAACAACAACAACAACAAGTATTTTACCCAGGAAATTTCGAAACTGATAAACAGAGGGAGCTGACAACAATGCCGTGTTCCATCAATCCAGACTGTTCTCAATTGAGGTAATATGATAACACATTCTTAATATGTTCAAACCAGTCTTAACTAGTCTTCTCTAGAATTTATTATATGATATTTCATTGATTTGCTTTGATATTACCCCACCCACCATACTAACATCATGCAAATTCCATTATTGCTAGAAAAAAAATCACCTTTGTGTACACCTCCCCTCGCCAAATTTTTTTTCAGGATGTTGACTTAGTAATTTTTACCCGCTTCCAACCACAATTCAGCGTATTAATTATATATCGATTTGATATTACCCCACCCACCCTACTAACCTGCAAATGCCAATATTGCTGGAAAAAAATCCACAAATCACTTTCGTGTACACCTTCCATTGCTAAATTTCTTAGATGCTGACTTTTTCATTTTAGGCGATTTCAAAATGGCCACCATATGAACTTTTCATGAACGAATGTTTTGCAATCGTATAATTGTATAACAAGTAGATAGGAAGATGACATGAAGTATCTAAACGTAAATTTATTTATCTTCTGGTGTTTCTGTAATGCTTGATGGCATTAGCGACGATATTTCATCGCTGCATTGGTTGTGAAGTTTGCAGTGTAACTTAAAATCAAATCCATACATTAAACTATTTGATAGTACCGATAGTTGCATACAAAGGGCTAGGTGCACTTTCACAAAATAAAATATTGTCGCATGATATGATTCATGTCTGCAGTTGTGTTCTGAAATATCAAATGGTGCTGAATATGTCTGTTTTGTCGTACATGTTTTGTGAAAGTGCCCGCCCTCCCTCTGATCAGTGGCTTTCGTTTCACAATAACACAAGATGTAACTAGTTTGTATATATATTCCAGGGCAATGACGTATTGAGTCATGTATGACACGGTGACGACATGTGCCATATGCGGAGGTGGACTTGATGATGGTAAAGAAACAGTCCAGATTACTGAAAAGGGCGCAACAGGTATAAACAACGCCAGTGATGCCCGTGGAAACACAGATTTTCGCGTCAATTCGGGACACACATTACACAGCAGTTGCCGCTTGGACTATTGCAACAAGAAGTCAATTAAATCCGCACTGAAAAGGAAACTCGAGCCTAATGATGATGTTCCGCAGACTAGAACTCTCCGCTCTCAGTGTGAATTCACATTTCCGGATCACTGTTTACTGTGTGGGAATCGCATACAACGTGAAACCAATGATGATGACGTTTTCATGGTCAGGACCGAGGAGTTCCAGGTTTCTCTCTTGAAAGTCTGCGACGAGCGAAATGACGACGAGTGGGCTAAGACGATTCGTGGACTCGTTGAATTTGCGGGAGATCTTATAGCAGTTGAGGCTATCTATCACCAAGTTTGCAGCGTCAACTTTCGGACTGGAAAACACATTCCACTGCGGTACCGACGTGACAGTCACGACATCAAGCCACCAATGGTGGGCAGACGCTCCGACATTTCGCGTGAAGATGCATTTCTGCAAGTAATCGATGAACTACGTAAACATGATGATGAACAGTCAACAATATATGACCTTATTGAGCGAATGTCTGAAATATTCCCCGATCCATACAGCCCGCGACACATGCGTCAAAAGATAAGAGAGCATTTAGGAGATAATGTGGTGATTACTCGTATACACGGAAAGGCTAATGTAGTAACGTTCCACACTACAGCATCCAAAATACTGCAAACATTTCATGACTGTCAGCCAAAGATGGACGACAAAGATGCAGAAAAGCAACGAATAATCAAAGCTGCTACAGAACTAATCAAAACAGACATCAAAAGCCTGGAAACATCAAAAGAGTTGTACCCAGATCCAGTTAAACTGGGAGAATTGGAACAGAATCTTGCGTACTTACCTGAATCACTCCGGTGTCTGCTCTCCGATATGTTCTGCGGCACCTCAAGTGATCTGAAGGTCGCAACCATTGGTCAGTGTATAATGCAGGCTACGCGGCCTAGAGTCATTCTTGCGCCAATTCCATTTGGACTCGGTGTTCAGAATGAGATGCACCATCTTTATGGTTCCCGGTTTTTGATTGACAGTTTATCGAAACATGTTCGTCGTATCAAGAAGTGTTGCACTTTTCTAAATGTGCAGCAAATGTTCGCGAGAGCACCCATTCAATTTCTGGCCATTTCGGACATTATATTGCGGACAATGTCGATCATAACTTGCGGACATTAGATGGTCGTGGGACCTTCCATGGAATGGGGATTATTGTAGCCGTTAATCCTGAGGTGAAACGACAAGTTCTAGTTCCGAGACTACCATTCGCGGATGAAGGAGTAACAGCAGCTAAAATAGGAATAAGCTATTACAATGCATTACTCGGCAAAGGGACACTTTTGTATCAAACACAACCAGAAATAATTTGTGATTATTCGCACGCGAATTTGGATCTTCTTTGGAAAATATCTTGGCCACTTCGTCCCAGATGGTCAGGAATGATGCAGGCAGTTTGCACTGGTGAACATCCAGGTAAATCGTCGATCCATTTTCTGCCAATGATAGACATGGACCCTACTGATATGTCATGCATTTACTCAACATTGCTGTTTGTTGCTGAGGAAAACAGAAAGCATGCTACAACTCCCGTCCTGACATTTGACCAACCGCTGTGGTTTAAAGCGAAGACAATCATCAGTAATGAGTGCGAAGAAAGTGATCTCAAGAATGTGGTGTTGAAGCTGGGAGCTTTTCATATCATGATGAGCTACCTAGGATCCATTGGACATTTGATGAATTCGTCAGGGCTCAGGGAAGTCCTTGAATTGATATATGCCGATAACGCCGTCACTCACATTCTATCAGGCAAAGCATATGCCAGAGCTGTCCGAGCACACACGCTAGTTGATGCAGCTCTGAATGCGATGGTTGTAACGGAATCATATGGTATTACACTTCCTGTTGCCGAAGAATGTAAAACTGGTGATCAACAGCAAGAGATGGATGATTTGCATCCCGACTTAAAAGAGACACTAGGGGTTTTGAATGGTCTTATAGCCAGTGACATTACAGTGAATGATGCATGTAGTAATGCTGTATTTGAAAAGATACACCAGACCTTAAACACACAGACATCAAAGCTGGCTAACTCTCCAACAGGACAACTATGGAATCAGTACATGACCATGGTAGCTCTGCTGCGACGATTCCTGACGGCTGAAAGGACTGGTGACTTTAAGCTCCATTTGAAATCGCTGCAGACTATGTTGCCCTATCTCGCGTCTTCCGGACACTCGCATTATACCAAGTCAGTGCACATATATATATACAAGACATGATTGACCTTGAGGAGAACAATCCAAACGTGTATGAACACTTCCTATCAGGACAGTTCGTCATCCGCAGAAGTGATAGGTTTTGGTCAGGCCTTTCTACAGACCTAGTCATAGAACAAGTACTCATGAGGGCACTCAAGACAACTGGTTGTTTAACACGTGGGCGGGGAATGGAGGAGGCACAGAGGAATCGATGGCTGTTATCCATGCCTGCATGTGCGGAAGTAAACGAACACATGCAACATCTGACAGGGGCGCAGTACTCTACGAGTGAGCAGCATAAGGAGATGACGGACTCCAGAAAGACCCGGGATGACAAAGATACGAGAGCAGTGTTTGAATTTCTACAAGATCGCGATCCGTTCCAACAAACTGACACTCTGCGTAACATTGTAACGGGTGTAGTCGCTCATACGTCTGCTAATCCGCAAAAAGCTGTCGAGGTTGGACATGCGATACTAGAGAAGATGGAAGGACAGAATGCCTTCCAATTCACGTTCAAGAAAGTAGACCATGTAAAAGTGATGGGACAGAAAGCTGTATGCGCCGGTGGTGAGACGATAGTCATTGATCCACAACTCCTCTTCCAACGACTTCTAATTGTAGCTAAGAGTACTGATTGTAACATTGACGACTTATTCAAACATGAACTGTCAAGTGTTCCAACGTCTATGTTCGATGAACATGGCCTTTTGAGGGAAGCAAATAAGGCACAGCTTGCGGATACATTGGCAACACTAGTCAAAGTGGACCAGTCTGTGCAATCAACAGACACACCGACATCCTACGTGTTAGATGGAGGGTCTCTAATACACAAACTACCATGGAAGAAAGATGACACTTATGGAAGCATATGTGACATGTACATACATTATGTGAAAAAGAAATACCCATGCAATAGTTGTATTTGATGGATACATGCAAGGGCATTCTACTAAAGATACAACCCACTTGAGAAGGGCAAAAGGTTTCATTGGTCCTCGGGTGTCGTTTGTTGAGTCTATGCCCTTGAAATCGAAGAAAGAACATTTCCTCGCCAACAGTGAGAACAAGCAACAATTTATTGACTTGCTAAAGCAGAAAATGAATGATCATGGAATAAAAACCCAGAGCGCAGAAGGAGATGCCGATGTTCTTATAGCGAAGACATGTGTGCTCTGTTCAATCTCGGGAATGACACTTGTGATTGGCGAGGACACCGATGTGCTAGTTCTCCTGTGCCACTATTCCGCTGACAACTCAAAGGGACTCATATATAGGTCGGACAAAAAAAGTGCCAAGAGTAGGGTATGGAACATTGATGTTGTGCGGCATACTCTAGGGATAGAGTTGTGTCACATGTTGCCCGTAATCCATGCCATATGTGGATGTGACACAACATCGCGGTTGTTTGGTGTTGGAAAAGGTGTCGCCTTGAAGAAAGCGCGGAGTGATGTTACATTTAAGACACACATTGAGTGTCTCACCAAACACAATATGGAAGCAGTTGCCATAGACATTGTAGGCGAAAAGGCACTCATCTGCTTGTACGGTGGTAAGGGTTTTGAGAAGTTGGATGCATTAAGGGTGAGAAAGTTTACAGAGAAGGTAGCCACTAGAGCAAGTAGCGTTCAGGTACAATCTGACATCTGACGCAGCTAAGTACCATTCACGGAGGGTGTACTACCAGGGACAGGTTTGGATGGGATCAAACACTCAATTAAATCCTACCGATTGGGGTTGGCAACTTACCAGTGAAAAACTCGCGCCACAAAAAATGGACTCACTGGCAGCTCCGGAATGTCTGCTAAAAATCATACGGTGTCAGTGTAAAGGTGACTGTGATAATCTCCGTTGTACCTGCCAAAGAAAGAGTAGTAGGCATGTTCGAGTGCGTGTGTAGGCTGTAAAGGAACATCATGCAGCAACTCATCTGCTGAGGCAGTGGCAGCAGACTCAGATGATGAAATGAGTCTGTATAATACTGAATGAAAATAGCACATTATAAACTTTATGTGACACACCATCGGTCAAATGGCCTAATTGAGATTTTGATCAGTGTAGCTCCGGATCATCTAGTTCACTCCCGGGGTATGATCAAAATCCTAGGTGTTCATTAGATGCGTCATAATGGCTTGACAGAGCATTGGGACCAGTTTAGAACCCGATTAGAATGCATGAATGAAAATGCTGTGATATTATGGACTTCAAATATATGATGTATTATACACAAACTTATATGATGCATTCAGACACAGACAATAGCGATTAAAATCAGGGTAATTACAAATTATGTGTACTTGGATACGTTAAGCCGTAAAACCTGCTTTTTTTCTCTCAATATTATGAATGTTTAGCTAATATGACGTCATATGACGTCATAGACGTCACAGTGACGTCATAAAATGTTCTTGTATGTTTTGGACTGATAGGTATCAGTTACTTATATATGTGTGCTATGTTTATATGGTGTAAATCCAATCGTTTTCAGTAAAATTATATCAATTTGGAGAAAATGGCGGCCATATTGAATTATGGATTTTACCCACTTCCGGTTGTCCGATTTTGTCCTATTTTCAATATGATACATAGAATGACCCCCTAAACAATATAAAACAAAAAAACCTTCTGTTGCAATTTTCCCCATGTTGGCCTATTTTTATCCTTATATGTACTGGTCTACTGTCCAATATAGGCTATATGGTATGTACACACTATTTATAAATCCCCAAAAGAGTATTTGATAATCTATGCATAATAAAACGTTTGTTTTTATATTTTTTATATTTTACTTAGGGCCTATATATCGGCCCACTATTCGCCCGATATATTTATTTACATGCTAACCTTATTTAGGATTGATGTGTATTATTTAAGATAATTAACTTATCCGTGGCAAAATGTTTTTGCTGATCTGTGTTAATAATTAATCTAACTTGTAAAAATAATAAGTATTATCTACAATAAAAACAATGTAATTTAATATACACCCTTACGCCACAATTTTCCCCATTAACGAAAAAATATACCATTACGCGCTTACACACCCTTTCCAAGAAGCTAGCAGACAACAGGTTGACGTTTTTCATGTTTGAGTGTTCTTTGGTCATTCTCTAGAAAGAATTAATATATATATGTATATTTAATTAATTAAATTGGTATACTTATACATTAATTATGTTTCACGCCGCTAATTATGTATGTATTATAATCTGATCTAGCCTGATATTGGGTTTCTCAAATTGTCATTAGTTTTCGCGGTTTTGCAAATGTTCATGCCCATGGTACATTTTCTATCATTTGAATCAACGGTTAAACTATGTCACGGTGGACGTCTTACAGACAAATTCGGGCTAACGTCTGTCAGAATTTAGCAGCCAGTTATCAAGAGACAAATGTGAATATTGACAGTGAGGATGAAGAAACTATGTCTGACATTCAAGGAAATGAAAATTACCATTTGTCTACAAACACAAACAGTAGAAATTCATATTAGTCATCTGTGATGACAGTGAGGTTTATTTGTCTGATTCTTCTTCAGATGATTCCGATGGAAAGAGATATTGATGTCCAACGTTGGACCTATATCGTTATCAGATAATGGCCCGGTATCATAGAAATACCAGCCGATATTGTGCCGTTATCGTGCATGCTATCGGGCCTATAATGATCTGCGTTGCAAACATTAAGTCGGGCCGATATTGGTTGCCTATATAGGACCGATATTGATATCCGATGTTGGACCTATATCGTTATCAGATAACGTCCCGTTATCATAGAACATCAAGCCGATGTTGGCCCGCTATCGTGCCCGCTATCAGGCTACCAAAAATATGCGTTGCAAAAATTCAGTCGGCCCGCTAGTGTGTCCACTATCGGTCCGATATTGATATCCGATATTGGACCTATGTCGTTATCAGGTAACGGCCCGTTATCATAGAATATCGAGCCGATGTTGGCCCGCTATCGGGCCGCCAAAGATCTGCGTTGCAAAAATTCAGTCGGGCCGATATCGGTTGCCTATATTGGACGGTCCGACCGATATTGAAACCTATATTGGGCCGCTATCGGGCCGATATGAAATGTTAGCTGGACAGTGGGACACCAGATAAAAACTGTGCAACAGCACCATGCATGCAACTTCAAATGAATAATATATGTTTATATAGTGATATATAAAGTACAGTACTTTTCTATTTATCCATTACACGTCTGCAGAGTATGTTCAATAATATTGACACATGAAACAAACAAGTATTGCTGTGTCAATATGGAGCAACCGCCTTCTGAACAATAACAAGCACATTTTCATTCCTGCATGGTCTCGCCTATCAGTGATCACTGGCTACGTATATTATACATGTGGTGAACATAGCAATACTGCAAAAGTTTCAACACTCATAATGGGATTTGCATGTTTGTCTTGTTTTGTTACAGAATGTCTCCGACATTTCGTAGATTGATTCTGCAATGTATTGCAGATATGTGTCAGTTAAACATACGTGTGTTTTGACAATTTCGAGATGAAATGAATTCTTTATTTTGAGCTGCCATAATCAGTGAAACTCGTATGTAGCTACATTCAAACGGAAATAGGGGAGTGGATTTTCGGACAGATGTATTATGAAATCAACGAATCCGTAACGAACGTGTGCCCGCCGGATGTCAACAACAATGCGGCATAGCAAACCACTTATCTGATGACTTGACCGCTGGGATTAATTAGGTCAGTGGATGTTGGGACAAGTGTATATTGAATCTGCGAGACCACATCTATTCCAAACTGATTGGTTGAATCCAGTTTGACAAATAGGGATGTTTTTTGACAGAATCGATACACTGCGCACATCGGATGCTTCATACAGATTCGAAAATCAAATCTTGATGGGATTGTTGTTTCTAAACATGCATGACTGTTATATTACATGACTAACATTTTATAACTTGAATATTAATATCCCCACGCTTATTTATCCGTGATAGTTAAAGGAAATATTTGACTGTTTTCGAATGCTCGTATTATTTGCTTACAGTTTACATTAATGGACAAACAATTTACTATTTATAATATATTTGCCTACTTTCTTGTTTCAAATAAATAGACAATGTATGAACTTGTTAAAAAATTACAGATGTTTTCCAGAATAAAATAGTTGTTTTGCCAAATTGGGGTTACGTTGATTAAACATAGCTTGGTCGTATATTTGGCTGTGACTCGAGAAACCGGGCTTGTGTGATGTGTGACCAGTGTAGGTCCTAATCAAATATTACACTCATATGGCTTAACAATGATCTCGCTTGCTTGTTAGTATGTTTCATTGATATAATAGCTTATTTGAACAACTATAATGATAGTTAAAGGAAATATTTGACTGTTTTCGAATGCTCGTATTATTTGCTTACAGTTTACATTAATGGACAAACAATTTACTATTTATAATATATTTGCCTACTTTCTTGTTTCAAATAAATAGACAATGTATGAACTTGTTAAAAAATTACAGATGTTTTCCAGAATAAAATAGTTGTTTTGCCAAATTGGGGTTACGTTGATTAAACATAGCTTGGTCGTATATTTGGCTGTGACTCGAGAAACCGGGCTTGTGTGATGTGTGACCAGTGTAGGTCCTAATCAAATATTACACTCATATGGCTTAACAATGATCTCGCTTGCTTGTTAGTATGTTTCATTGATATAATGGGGAAACGTGCATATACTGATCAGTCTGTGTGGATGCACATGCTGATCTGGATCTACAATGGTCGCAAAAGCCCTATACGCCCCGTGTTGTGCTTGACGTATTGACCCTTTCAGTCGCAGTGCCCGTGCGAGGCAATTAATCGCTCTGATAAGCACAGCGGATGACACAAGCTGGCAAGGCCTATCAATTAATAATCGACCCAGCATCGGGCTATTCGGTCACTAGCCCTCTAGTGCATTCCACCCCCGTGACAACTGGAGCGACTAATTTCCCCGCTACTTGGCCCTAATTTAGCTTCCTTAATTTGACATCATGTACACAAGAGTTACCTTATGACATTTTGACCAGCATAGGTCCATCTACACATCTGACAGATCTGATAACTGTCTACTCTGTTACCCTCCTGGTGACTGATTTAGCATTATATATAACTATTATTGGGAACAAAATAGATTGTAACTTGACGATGCAAATATACATATTATAGACTGGTATCCTACAGCTGAAAATTGCATAGTAATGTCCATTTCGAGTATTATATGTATACGGTACAACTAGGGTATGTATGTTATACCAGAGCTGTAATAAACTCGAGTCTGTTGAGGTATTAAGCATACTAATCGCATTATGCCTACATTTCGGCTGTACTACGTATACGTAATATACACACGTGACCGCTAAGGGAAATAACTGTGGTAAGCTTAACAAAGGGAAGTTAGTCATGCAGTGACGGCTCCAAAAAGTCGCTGTCCGGAATATGAAATCCGTAATAGAACGGCACATACTTGTCGGATACATGTGAAATTCGATATATAATTGATAAATACACAAGTGTATCTCAAAAACAGAACCTGGTTATATCTCCTTTAAAAGTGCATGTCCACTCAGATAGTGATTCGCTGTGGTATCGGGCAATTTTCATATGCAAATAATGCATGATGTTTTTTTAATTATTTATACTAATTAAATGTATTCACCTGAAAAAAATCAGATTTTTGACAGATATAATTATTATAGTATGATCATTGCATATCAAAAAATAAATACAGAGCATAAATAGCAATGTCCGTTAGCATTTTAAGGAAACACGGTTATCGTCCCTGATATACTAAGTGAGCAAATTTACGTCTGATATAAAATGTATAATAATGCCAGTCAATACGTGGGCTAATGATGAACTTTTATTTTGCCAGAAAATGTCTCAGATCATGTCTCCGATTTAAAGAACATTGTATGCCTACTGAGTGGGCATGTACCTTTAAACAGAGTTATCGTTCATTAAAACCACTGTGCATAACGCGGTACGGATAACACTATTATATATTATCGAATTGTATCATCTGTGTGTGGACTTGATCAACCGAAACTGACTTTCAGGTAGGGTTTACATGATGCTTATACGAATTGTGCTATATATAGCTTATTTGAACAACTATAATCTGTCTTTATACGCTACCAACAATTTTCACAGACGACAAACTATTTTCTCATCAGTCAGCAAGGATAAAATGACTGGCCGATGGTTGACAAAAGGGACCTCACAACGCTTATGACCAGCGGATACCCATATGTGCCTGCGTATTCGCCTTGGCTTACCTTTTTATTTCACGGATCATCAATATTTGTCACTAATGACCACCTTTGTTTCTTATCAGACTCAGACCACACAATTGATACGACCAGTGGATACCCATATATGCTTGCGCATTCCCGAGGATACCAACTGTTTTCACGGATTAACAACATGTTCAACATCTGAATAATACGAGGAAAACTAATGTGCTAACGGTTGAAAAACGTAGACCACACAACAATGTTTACGAACAGCGGATACCCATATTGGCATGCGTATTTACGGAGCCCCGCAGTGGACATGGATTTTCGTGGGAACGAATTGTTAAATTGAGGGAACGAATTGTTATTTCGTGGGAACGAATTAAATTTAAAAACAAAAGAATTCCTCGTCCCCCGTACGTATTCGTCTAGGTTACCAACTTTTTTCACGGATTGCCAACTGGTTGTAAAAAATAAAAGACTACAAGACGTTTACCACTAGCGGATACACATATATTGCCTGTGTATTGCCTGCGCTTCGGCTACCATCTTCTTTAACGGATGACCAACTTTTATCACAGAAATAATGTAACTATGGTTGAAAAAATAGACCCGACAACATTTACAAAAACTAGAAAATGTGCTTCATAGATCACGGATGCCCCACATATCGCTTTGATAGTAAACGAGGCAAAATTCAAAATCCAAAAGAGAAGATAATCCATGACCCTGGGGTCGAATCAAAATTCAAAATAAACTTTGGGCATCTACTCATCATAAGGAAGCTACATACCACGTTTCAGGTGTGTAGCTATTACGTTTAAAAGTTGTACGAGTTACAAGGCACAATTGGAAATTCTAATTCACCTTAATTAAATTGTCGAAATATGATTGGCTGATCGATCAATTACCTGCAAGTAAATCCACGATTTATACGTAGGTAACATGTCATGTGATCACATTTACATAATTAGATGTATTCCTACGCGCCGTTTCACCCTGAAAGTTCCGTGATGTCATGCAATAGAGATTTTTCGGACAACCAGAAACGTGAATATTAGGCTTCTCCAAAAATGCTGGAGCTAATCAAGAAGACGAGAGCCCTCCCAAGTATGTATGCACTCAACAGCTGTTACCTGTCCAGCATCAAGGTCATGTGCAGGGGCGGATCTAGAAGGGGGGGGGAGTGGTCCGTGGTTGCAACACCCCCGTTCAGCCACGGAGTTTACATATATCACAGTTTACCACTAGTTGGAGTCTGAATTTAAATCCCGTAAAACACAGGAAAGTGTCTTTACGGATAGCATACTCGCTACACTCTGTGGAGCTCGAAAATAGGACAGCCTGCCGTTCCTCAAATGCTATATTCGCCCCTGATGTGGTGTCCTGTCACAACACTGGCTACTGAAGTGGACTTCCACAATCACCAGCAAAGGGTGGAAAATCACGTCCTTGTACCGCCAACGACCCCAGCCGTTTACCAACTTCCATCGCCATATAATTTCCAAAATTCACTGTGAATATAGACAACCATAACTATGACAATCATTAAGTGATCCATTTACAAAACTGTAAAATGTCGAGCTCGACAAGCAAGCATCAGAGATGTCGGCCATTTATTTCTAACTTTGAATGGGAATTCCCAGCAATGTAGGTCATTGGAGAATTATTCTAATATTCAAGGTAGTGTTGAACCATATATCAAATAATCATTGGTGGATGATAAAGAATATATTGATGAAATAAAAGTTTGTAAATGGTAACACAATTCTTCATTAGTTTACGTATTTGTTTTGCACTATTTGTTTTCGTGTATTATGTTTATGGCAGTTGTCACGGTTGCAGACAAGGTGTAAATCGGCCAATAGTGTGAGGGCTGTAATGGGTATGCCCATATTGGTTGGTATTTGGTTCAGAAATCGGGAAAATGAGTCAGAAATGATGGTCGTACATTAGAATAGAGATAACCGTATTGAAATTTGTAATTTGGGGAGATACTCGGTGGATTTACGGTTGGAAACTTCGATTTACGGCGACGCCGCACGTAAATCGAAGTTTCCAACGGTAAATCCACCGAGTATCTCCCCAAATTACAAATTTCAATACAGTTATCTCCTAATTCTAAGTCGAAAAGGGGGAGATAATCCATGACCGGGGGTCAAATAAAACATTAAAATAAACTTTGCGCATCTACTCATCATAAGTAAGCTACATACATTCGTTCCCATGAATTAACAATTCGTGCCCTCGAAATAACATTAAACAGCTTCAAATTAGATCAAATGTGTTGCGCGCGCAGCTGGGCGCCAAAACAATTCATGGGAACGAAGTGTTAATTCGAGTGGAGAACGAATTGTTATGAACGAAATGCTAATATATGATATATATATATATATATATATATATGCACTCATTACGCAAACATTGTATTAGCGAGCCTACCTCACCAAACCCCCGGTTACCTATGTAAACAGCGGGTTTGATGAGGTTGGCGCAATAGGTAATGCGGTCAAATAGGTCACGATGCAGTGACTATTTTCAATCAATAACTTATGTTGTAAGCGATTGTAATGTGTATTTTCATATATATTATTAAAATGTATCATATCGGTACCCCCTTTAAGTAATATTTGTATATTTTAAATGTAATGATGTTGTCATGAAGCGTATGAATATAAGTATTAATTAATCCTGTTTATATTGAGGCAAATCACACAGCCTAAAAACATAGTGCTGGAGTATAAACCATAGTATCGTATATTATTCATAAGTATATCACTATTAAACATTAATTACAATATGTATGCATAGTATTAAAACAGTAGATGCTACCGCTGTTTCGCTGTATGTGATATTTATAAAAAAAATATTTTTTTATTCGTCCGCGTACGGATTTCTGTCACACAAAGCGCCATATTCAGTTCATATTTTGACCTGTGAATATGAACCGGACTAAGTTTAAACAACGCTCGATTCCGTCCAATTGAGATTTCTCTGCAGAATGTTCAGACTAACTACATATTAAGTAATGTTGCTAAATAAGTGTTAACGGCTGGAACATGGTTATCACTAAAAGGAAGAAACCACAGTCGTATTATTGAAAAATAAGATTTACCTGAGACCTCATGGAGGCCGCCATTAATCCAGTGTAAACAATAGACCGTGTGATCCCATTTCCTGAGTAGCCCCCGCTTAGTGAAACGATGTGCTAATCATGATATTATGTTCCCCAATAATTGGAAACGGTTTGAATTTCTCGGTAAAAAACTACGAAAGTCATAAAAAAATAACGATGTATATTTAACATTGGATACGCTTAAACGGTATTACTCTCTCATCGGATCGTCAGTTGTCGTCGATAGCGATTTGACGTACTGATCTGGTCTTAATTTATTGTCAACTTTCAACGCCATTTACAGAATATATGGTTAATTTTGGAAATAAATAACGGCAAATTACGATGACGTCTGCTCTGAAATATCTGTCAACATGCGGACGTAATTTAAGGAAATCGATTATATTTTAAGGCTACATCTGTGACTAATTACGAATTTATGTATGGTCTTTGGCTACACCCGACACATTACACAGATCTAGTTGTAAATACACGTCGCTTTGTGTGGGGAAAAATCGATAATGCGTAGTTGTGTGTGACGAGGTGTTGATCTGATGACACCACACAGCTGTGACCCTTAGGCAATGTTTGGAAATTGACGTGTCGTTTTGATGTGTGCCGCAACACCTCACTGTCGGAGACAACATGACAATTAACGATATACTCTCGATTATACACAGATCTATTAGACGGCTGGTTATTTAAAATAAAGAGTAGTTCAGTACACCTTCGCCGATATTGTTTTTAGAAAATCAGTAATATTTTCCGGAAATGGTCTTGAAAAGTTGACAAAAATTATATCACCGTATTTAGTTGTGCCGATATTGTTTTAATAAATCAGTAATCTTTTTTCCGTAAATGGTGTTGAAAATTTACAAAATATATAGCCGCATTTCTCCGATATTCGTTTAGAAAATCACCAATATTTTCTGTAAATGGTGTTGACACAAAATGCAGCGTTCACGCGGAATTCAAATTAAATACAAAATAATAATTTAATAAATAGACGCCGATGGCTACTGTGTTTGCGGCCAGTGAATTCTGATCGTGGTAGCCACAGGTGCAGTTCGAACAGTGTTGTGAGCAGATGGAGGACAATAATTATTTCAAATTCATAAAAAAATGTTTGCTGTCCGAAAATTAATTAATTGTGACAGCCAAAAAAAATAGATTTTGGGACAGTAAAACATTATATGGTATAGACAGTACCTCAAACTTAAAAAAAACAGTAACAAACTGTCTGTGTATATATTACTTAAACTTAAAACATCAGTAACAAACTGTCTGTGTATATACTACTTAAAGACAGACACTTTAATTGTTGGTAAGTTTCTATCAATTTATAGGTATTTTTATTAAAATCATAAAATTGTGAAAATATTAAAAAATATTAAAATCACAAAAATAATATATATGGAGAAAAAAAATTTATAACACGTCGAAGTTCGAACCCCCGACCCTTTCGGGAATCGGTAATTAAATCATTGAAGTCGGCGACCTTAACCTCACGACTGTTGCGCCATTTATGACAATCACAGTTATACAGAAGTGCTATCAGTATTACGCCACCATTTGAACGTAATAATTATTAAATTATTTGCAACTCCATCTACAACAATATCGTTACAGAGATACGCTATTGAAACAACATGTATTAGTACCCATAACATAACAAAGTAATGTATCATTATATATCACAGGAGATAGCTTAAAACTATATATCCTAATCATAAACAGAACAATCCGCTTGGCTCGTATGAAAATAGTTCGCGTGATATTGATTATCTCCCTTGCCGAAAGTAGTTCAGTGATTTATTAATTCCAAATAAGACGTGTTTGCGTAATGTTTTTTTTCGATTCTCATGAAAAGGGTTGAGTGGTAACAACATACACTTTGGGTAAGAAATTAGAAAAAATAATCCGATTTCTCCACGTAACAAACGAGTTAATTGCTTCCGGCGTCTCTGTCGTACTGTGAATAGTGATATGCAATAAACCATGTGTCCACGTGGGACTACTTTTTTCGGCGGAAATGCTTCCACACATCCGGGAAATTGGACCTGCATAATCTCGGATTACATCCGCCAATCACAAACTCCATTACAAACTAATTCCCATGTGGATTCGCGGGCAATCGGGCGAGTTTTAATTTCAATGATGATAATTGAAACACGTCAATTTTGGTATGTATACATGCATCAATGTGTTGTGCGTATTGGTATTTTATCTGCAATGCAATCACGCGCATTGTTCCATTTTGAAAACGTTCGTGAGGGTGGCAGGTGGCAGCATGCGATGTGTAATTTAACGATCGGGATTCATCCTTACCTGACTCAGGCCCGTTGCAGTGA
The DNA here is from genome assembly GCA_029237695.1 of Conchocele bisecta. Lineage (NCBI taxonomy): Eukaryota > Metazoa > Mollusca > Bivalvia > Lucinida > Thyasiridae > Conchocele > Conchocele bisecta. The sequence continues at coordinate 1,500,754 of CM055279.1, forward strand.
ATAAACTAATGCCACAGCGAACTATTGAGCGGGGGGGGGGGGGGTCTGGGGAGCTCTCCCTGAGACATAATGATGCGACCCAGCCAGCGAAGCATCGCTACACACAGCTGTGTATTGCGTATTCCTCGCTTCAAATTTATCACACATTTTGGACAACAAAACACGTCTGTCATTTTATACACAGAACTTACCACGATCTCCGATGCATGCCTGGATGTTCACAATTGTCAATAGTTTATTATCGGCGTCTTCATACACCAGGAAACTTGTTTCGTTAGTTACAAATCACAATAGTTTGTTGACATTTCCTGTGTGTGTTGAACACGGCCGCCATTTTATACTGCGTAAACCTGTTTAAGTTCGGTAATTTCCGCAAAACCTCTCCGACCAATCAACGATGCGGGACAACTTTCACATTTCGTCAAAATGGGAAAGTCCCGGTATCCTATTACACATTCCAACCAATCCACTGTGCGGAATCTGGGACAACTTTCACATGTTGTCCGCGGATTCCAAATATGGTCTCATTGTCCGAATGTTGTCCTCGGAGTTTCTACGAGCCAATCAAAGGGCTGCATCTGCGGACAACGTCCGGACGGAAGGTTATAAATAGGAGTGAAATATGTCAGTTGTCGACTTTGTCCCGAGCGACGCAACTCGAGACGCAACTCGCGTCTCAGAACTCCCAAGGTCCCATATCCCCCCCCCCCCTTAAACATTACTCACCGACGATGTTACCAATGGTCCGTTAGTCGTGAGATGTGATGATTTGAACGTCAGTCTGGCATTATTGATTATTAATATTGGCTGGAACCATAATAATGCCAATATCCCATTACCCCACCCACCTTTTCCCCATTGCGATATGATTCCCAATTTGAGCTTCATGACCCCCCTGCTGTGTGACTCCCCCACCCAGCATTATTTCCAACCCCAGCTTCGTGATCCCCGCTGTGTGACTCCCCCACCCAGAATTATTTCCCACCCCCAGCTTCGTGATCCCCGCTGTGTGACTCCCCCACCCAGCTATTATTTCCACCCCAGCTTCGTGATCCCGCTGTGTGACTCCCCACCCAGCATTATTTCCACCCCCAGCTTCGTGATCCCCGCTGTGTGACTCCCCACCCAGCATTATTTCCCACCCCCAGCTTCGTGATTCCCGCTGTGTGACTTCCCCACCCAGCATTATTCCCACCCCCAGCTTCGTGATCCCCGCTGTGTGACTCCCCCACCCAGCATTATTTCACAACCCCAGCTTCGTGATTCCCCACCATGACTTGGGTTTGCGTTAGTGTGATTTTCCGCCAGATTTTAGCATAAATCTAGTCCGTGTTTACATGCGCTAATATCCTTTCTTGAGTCTGCTTACTCCCACAGTCGCCTGTTGTGCTTTTGTATTTTGCCATGTGTACATCTCATATTAGTCATTATCTGTCCATAATCAGATCATCCTCATCGTTGTTATCTTAGTTTGTCACCACTCTTTAATTGTACACGTTGAGTAATACTGCATGTTAGAACTATTATCAAAATATCAGATGTTACTAAAATCTCGTCACTGTCGTCTTTTCATTGCCAAGTAGATATAGTCGTTAAATTTCCCTACCCCGATTTACGAGGGCCCGCTACTATTCCCCTGCGTGAACAGGAAATATCTGGTTTATACCGTATTGCTGGTGGGGGGGGGGGTCTGGGGAGCTCTCCCTGAGACATAATGAAGCGACCCAGCCAGCGAAGCATCGCTACACACAGCTGTGTATTGCGTATTCCTCGCTTCAAATTTATCACATATTTTGGACAACAAAACACGTCTGTCATTTTATACACAGAACTTACCACGATCTCCGATGCATGCCTGGATGTTCACAATTGTCAATAGTTTATTATCGGCGTCTTCATACACCAGGAAACTTGTTTAGTTAGTTACAATTCACAATAGTTTGTTGATATTTCCTGTGTGTGTTGAACACGGCCGCTATTTTATACTGCGTAAACCTGTTTAAGTTCGGTAATTTCCGCCAAACCTCTCCGACCAATCAACGATGCGGGACAACTTTCACATTTCGTCAAAGTGGGAAAGTCCCGGTATCCTATTACACATTCCAACCAATCCACTGTGCGGAATCTGGGACAACTTTCACATGTCCGCGGATTCCAAATATGGTCTCATTGTCCGAATGTTGTCCTCGGAGTTTCTACGAGCCAATCAAAGGGCTGCATCTGCGGACAACGTCCGGACGGAAGGTTATAAATAGGAGCGAAATATGTCAGTTGTCGACTTTGTCCCGAGCGACGCAACTCGAGCCGCAACTCGCGTCTCAGAACTCCCAATGCCCAAATATCCCCCCCCCCCCCCACCCCTTAAACATTACTCACCGACGATGTTACCAATGTTCCGTTAGTCGTGAGATGTGATGATTTGAACGTCAGTCTGGCATTATTGATTATTAATATTGGCTGGAACCATAATAATGCCAATATCCCATTACCCCACCCACCTTTTCCCCATTGCGATATGATTCCCAATTTGAGCTTCATGACCCCCCTGCTGTGTCCCCCCACCCAGCATTTATTTCCAACCCAGGCTTCGTGATCCCCGCGTGTGACTCCCCCACCCAGCATTATTTCCACCCCCAGCTTCGTGATCCCCGCTGTGTGACTCCCCCACCCAGCATGATTTCCCACCCCCAGCTTCGTGATCCCCGCTGTGTGACTCCCCACCCCAGCTTATTTCCCCCACCCAGCTTCGTGATCCCCGTGTGTGACTCCCCCACCCGCAGCATATCCCACCCCCAGCTTCGTGATCCCCGCTGTGTGACTCCCCCACCCAGCATTATTTTTTCCCCACCCCAGCTTCGTGATCCCCGCTGTGTGACTCCCCACCCAGCATTATTTCCACCCCAGCTTCGTGATCCCCGCTGTGTGACTCCCCCACCCAGCATTATTTCCCACCCCCCACCCCCGCTTCGTGATTCCCCGCTGATCTCCCCGCTGTGTGACTCCCCCACCCAGCATTATTTCCCACCCCAGCTTCGTGATCCCCGCTGTGTGACTCCCCCCACACCCAGCATTATTTATTTCCACCCCAGCTTCGTGATCCCCGCTGTGTGACTCCCCCACCCAGCATTATTTCCCACCCCCAGCTTCGTGATCCCCCGCGTGTGATCCCCCATCCCCCGAGCATTATTTCCCACCCCCTTTGCTCGTGTTCCCCGCTGTGTGACTCCCCACCCAGCATTATCCCACCCCAGCTTCGTGATCCCCGCTGTGTGACTCCCCCACCCAGCTATTTTTACCCAGCATATCCCCCCCCCACCCCAGCTTCGTGATCCCCGCTGTGTGACTCCCCCACCCAGCATTATTTCCACCCCACTTCGTGATCCCCGCTGTGTGACTCCCCCAACCCAGCATTTATTTTTCCACCCCCACTTCGATCCCCGCTGTGTGATTTCCCCCACCCAGCATTATTCCCCACCCGCATTATTCCCACCCCCAGCTTCGTGATCCCGCGTGTGTGACTCACCCCACCCAGCATTATTTCACCCCAGATTTCCCCCGTTCGATTTCCCCGCTGTGTGACTCCCCCACCCAGCATATTTCCCACCCCCAGCTTCGTGATCCCGCTGTGACCCGTTTCCCCAACAGCTATACCCCACCCAGTATTTCCACCCCCACTTCGTGATCCCCGCTGTGTGATCCCCCACCCAGCATTATTTCCCACCCAGCTTCGTGATCCCCGCTGTGTGACTCCCCCACCCAGCATTATCCCACCCAGCTTCGTGATCCCCGCTGTGTGACTCCCAGCATTATTTCCCCCCCACCCCCGTCCCCGTGATCCCCACCCCGAGCTTCGTGATCCCCGCTGTGTACTCTCACCCAGCATTATTTCCCACCCCCAGCTTCGTGATCCCCGCTGTGTGAAGACTCCCCCACCCAGCATTATTTCCCACCCCCAGCTTTCGTGATCCCCGCTGTGACTCCCCCACCCAGCATTATCCCACCCCAGCTTCGTGATCCCCGCTGTGTGACTCCCCCACCCAGCATTATTTCCCACCCCCAGCTTCGTGATCCACCCCGCTGTGTGACTCCCCCACAGCATATTTCCCCACCCCCAGCTCGTGATCCCCGCTGTGTGACTCCCCCACCCAGCATTATTTCCCCACCCCCGCTTCGTGATCCCCGCTGTGGTGATTTCCCCCACAGCATACCTTTCCCACCCAGCATATTTCCCCCCGCCCCCCGCTTCGTGATTCCCGCTGTGTGACTTCCCCACAGCATTATTACCCACCCCCAGCTTCGTGATTCCCCGCTGTGTGACTTTCCCCACCCCCAGCATTATCCCACCCCAGCCCCCTTCGTGATCCCCGCTGTGACTCACCCCCCCGCATTTCCCACCCAGCTTCGTGATTCCCCCGCTGTGTGACTTCCCCCCACAGCATCTTTCCCAACCCCAGCTTGTGATTCCCCACCATGACTTGGGTTTGCGTTAGTGTGATTTTCCGCCAGATTTTAGCATAAATCTAGTCCGTGTTTACATGCGCTAATATCCTTTCTTGAGTCTGCTTACTCCCACAGTCGCCTGTTGTGCTTTTGTATCTTGCCATGTGTACATCTCATATTAGTCATTATCTGTCCATAATCAGACCATCCTCATCGTTGTTATCATAGTTTGTCACCACTCTTTAATTGTACACGTTGAGTAATACTGCATGTTAGAACTATTATCAAAATATCAGATGTTACTAAAATCTCGTCACTGTCGTCTTTTCATTGCCAAGTAGATATAGTCGTTAAATTTCCCTACCCCGATTTACGAGGGCCCGCTACCATTCCCCTGCGGGAAAAGAAATATCTGGTTTATACCGTATTGCTGAAGACGGATACTACATAGGGACGTTACAATAAATTCAACCTAGACCCTCAATATGGTGGTTCCTGCGTTGTATAGCCAAAATAGTGCCACGGCTCACCGTAGCTGCCGTGGTGGTGTCTACGGCCGTGCCGGTATCCCCAGCTGAGACAGGGGAGGCGGGGGGGGGGGGGAGGTACGTCACTAAACTTCGTACGAGTAAAACGTTCGTAAGTGCAAACTTATGCTAGTCTGTAAAGTTCACATTAACAATGTTTTCCTGTAAACACTTATTGGATTTACATTTATTGAGCATTGGCTGCATATGCAGCCTATGCTCAATACATGTAAATCTACAATTGAAATTATCAGACGATCTTAAATTTGCACATACGAACATTTTTGTCGTACGAAGTTTAGTGAAACGGTCCCCTGGATGGCCCTCATGTACGTGTTTGGCGTATATTATGTTTGATTGTTTAATCTGGTTATACCCCTTGTATGCGTAATACGATTATTCATAATCATATTACTTTTAGGAGAAGCGGCCAAATGACATTGGTGTGGTATGGACCTGGCACCATGTCAGGTTATTCTAATTTCAGAACTGAATATAGTTGTGTTTTTCGATGTAGATTAAATATTCAGTTCTGATTTTGGAATGTTCTACCCAGGGCAGCAGTTTACATGTGGGATCGAACCCGTTGACCCGGATTTAAATGACCTGGTTAAAAACCAATTAATGAAATCAATCTTGACACGTGTCGGCCATTTAAATCCAACTAACATACACCCTTGCCATACATATGAGAAAATAGTCAAATCCCATATACATGTACGTCAAAGCTAATAAACGGACATTGATTTATAATAAATAACAATTACATCTTTTAATAATGCTTAGCTTGAAAAAATTGTATAATGTAAATGGCAATAGAACTAGAGAATAGTAGGTTAGTGCCGTGAATGGGGAAACTATCTGGCGCGGCACGGAAACGGGATGTGCTCGGCTCTTAGTGCCGTGAATGGGAAACAATATATGGCGCGGGGAACGGAAACGGGATGTGCTCGGCCGAGCACATCCCGTTTCCGTGCCGCGCCAGATATTTTTCCCATTCACGGCACTAGCCTACTATTCTATTTATCCCGTCAACACCTACAAATGGCTGTAAAATACAAAAATATAACCTCAGCCACCGCACATATTCATACGCAGTGAATAGGTCGTATTGACAGAATATCAAACACGTTTCACGGCACCGTGTTTCACGGTACATACGCACTGTGTTGACGGGATAATAATGTTTCACGGCACCGTGTTTCACGGTACATACGCACTGTGTTGACGGGATAATAATGTTTCACGGCACCGTGTTTCACGGTACATACGCACTGTGTTGACGGGATAATAATGTTTCCAGTGATGTGTTTGTATTTTAATTCTGTCAATCGGACACTGAAATGTCACAATTTGAAATTTACCTCAAATTGAAAAAGCAACAATTCCCATAGAGGCTAATGCTGATGGTGCTGAAAGTGACATCTTGAAATGTCAGTGTGTGTAAGCAGTTATTGAGAAAACAAAACTTTAACGCATTTGCCTTACAAACAAGGTGAACGTAAGTCATTAGTGACCTTGACCTTGCGTGTACAGATGTAATATGAACGTACGGTATGTTTGTACCGTATACACGTAACACTATGATATAGATGTACGCTTACGTATGGAAGCGTTCTGGTGTCAATGCTAAATATGTTATCTCCTAATTAGGAGATGCTAAGTCCTAATTAGGAGATAGTACGTGAGACAATATCTCCCTATTAGGAATTAGGATGTACTATTAGCATGGGTAGGGTATACAATGAAAATATGGATGATGATCAATGTGTATACGAAATTTCAAATTGATATCCAAAGCAGATATAGCAATTTGAAAAACTTTAACGTAAAACGTTAACAAAAAGCTAAAGTTATTTGACCTTGACCTTGGGCTCCTGGGTAGCATGTGTAGGGTACACAATAAAAATATGGATGGTGATCAATGTGTATGTGAAGTTTCAAATTGATATCGCCAGTGGTCACAGAGATATAGCAATTAGAAAAACTTTAACGTAAGCTTTAAGAAAAAAAAGTATAAGTCATTTGTCCTTGACCTTGGGGTTCTGGGAAACATGGGTAGAGTATACAGTGAAAATATGGATTGTGATCAATGTGTATATGAAGTTTCAAATTGATATCCAAAGCAGTCACAGAGATATAGCAATTTGAAAATCTTTAACATAAAACCCGGACGGCGGACGGCGGACGTCAGACCCCGGACGCCGGACAAAGCGGTAACTATATGCTCTCCCGGAGAAAAATATCGGGGAGCATAACAACAGCAGCAACAACAATCGGTAACAGTATCGATATGAACATGATGAAAGCGAATCCTTGTGTCACATTACATGGGTGGATCCAGGATTTATGTCTAGAGGGCCGGGGCGGGGTTTTCATGATTTCACGCATATGATCGTCAACTGCAGATTATTTTATGCATTTTTACTTATTTCTCATCAAAGGTATATGTTGTTACCATTCAGTTGAACCGTCTCGACGAGACGGTTCAACTGAGTGGTAACAACATATACTTTGGGTGAGACATAAGGAAATAATGAGATCTTTCCAGGGGAAAAAATGGGTTAAAATCTAAACTCGACCAATTTTAGACCGGGCGGGCGCAGGATACGCCCCCACCTGGATACGCACCTGTTATACTTGAGGGAGAAATTCGAAGTAATGGGAGAGATGGCATGAACGTCCAGGCTAATCGGTAACATTATCGATATGAAAGCGAATCTATGTGTCATAATACTTGAGGGACAACTTCAAATTAATTAGAGAGATAGCGTGAACGTCCCAGCTGATGGTATGTTCAGCTGCTCAGTATCATGGACCCTGCTTCGAGAACATACACCTTATCCCATCGCCGTATATAGCCGATACTGATTTCCTAAATCAGCTATAATTTCTTTAACTTAACTTCATTAAATTCCGCATGTGCTCTGTCGATTTTGTCAATTGTCTACGTCATTTGCGAAAGCAATCGTAAATTTTGGAAATCGGTATTGGTCAATAAGTAAGGTAGGATAGGACACTCAGATAATCTCACTATCGGGTGCAATGCTGATTCTATACAACACATTTAAATTGAGAATGGAATAATAATATGATGTATTGCATACAATTGTCTTTTACAGTTTAATAGCACAGTGTAATAAAATAATAATACACTAGTGTAGTAAATATGCAAATGAACCCGCTACATAAAACATGTTATGTAATCAATACAGATTTATGCAATAAATATAATCTAACATTTGTGTTGATTTAATATACATGTAGTCAGAAACTCGTTGCCTGATTTCATAAGAAACGTTGCTTAGTCACCTTTCTTATAAATGAGTAAACTCGTTAAAACATATATACATGTAATACAGTGCAACCTCTCTACAACAGCTACCCATGGGAAGACGCAAAACTGGCTGTTGTAGAGAGGTGGCTGTTGATGGGAGGTTAATGCTGAATTAAATTTTGTCGTCCGCTGTTTATTTATTTTCTTCGATAATTCTCATCAAAAACATGCTTTGGCAACATTTTAAAATGCTGTCAAAACATGTTTTTTATTGAGAAAGAAGGCAAAAGCAACAACAGACGACAATTTTCGTGCTCAGCATTTTGAGGGTTAGATACAGAGTAAATCATCCATTTGGGATATAAAATAACGGCTGTTATAGAGAGGGTGGTATTGTAGAGAGGTGGCCGTTCGGGGAGGTTCGACTGTATTACCACTCATGTTTTAAGATCCTCTGCTTACGTCTATACAATATTTGGCTACGACTTTCGCATCATGCGACCAAGAGTAGGTTATTTCCTTGCGTCGTTTGCTAGCGTGAAAACACAAGTTCTGAGTGTCAAATCGTGGAAAGAAAACTATTTTTATAAAAATCTGACATTCTAAAACATTTGCTTAGTTTTTTCTCACGTATTTGTAATTGTTCTAATATATACTAGACACTATGTGTGTAAATGTCTGAAAGGTCATGGCCATGTTAATGGATGAGTGAGTGTGTCGCATATGTGCACATGTATCAAGTGTCCGAAAATTATTTTTAAAAGTAATCCATCCAGTAATATTGAAGTTATGTCACGATGGAGAAACTCTTACAATTCTTTCGACGCAAATGGCCGCGGTCGGACGTACGCTCATATGGACACCAAGAACATAGAGAATAGTAGGTTAGTGTCGTGAATGGAAAAACATATCTGGCAAGGCTTAGGAAACGAGATGGGCGAGGCTCTGCCGAGCACATCCCGTTTCCGTGCCGCGCCAGATATTTTTCCCATTCACGGCACTAACCTACTATTCTATTTATCCCGTCAACACCTACAAATGGCTTTAAAATGCAAAAATAAATAACGCCAGCCACCGCACACTCATACGCAGTGATTTTGTCGTATTGACAGTATATAAAAAATGTTTCACGGCACATACGCACTGTGTTGACGGGATAATTAAAAAGCATATGCCTCCCTTGCTAACGCATATGCGTGCGTAATAAATAATATTGTATAGCATATGCTTCTACAGTGTATAAACACGGTGCAATACAAATTCTAATACACTACTAAAAAAAAAATATTTTTTTTTTTTTCTTTTTTATTTGTGGACCGATTTTCAAAATCTAACTTTTGTTTTCTTAGTTACATCATTTTCAAGCTATCTCGCCAGGTTTCGGAGTTTCAAAAATGTTAGTTTTTTTATCAGGATCAAAAAACGAAAAGTTTTGGAAATTGACTCCCCATGTTAAAATATTATAGGAAAATCTTTTTTTCGCAATAAAATCAATTTTTTTTGGGGAGGGTGACTTTTTTGTTATTGATGAAAAAGTACTTACTTTTAAATATTTTTTAGATTTAACGTGTTTAATGGCCAAATGTTCGTCGGCAGCAAAACGTGGAACAGACAGTAGTGTAATACATATGCAAATGAGCCCGCTACAGAAAACATGCTAGCTGCTCAGTAGAGTTTCCATGTATGACGTATGCAATAAATTAAATGTAACATGTGTGATGATTTAATATGGTATCAGGCCTCCAGATAAGGAATTAGTAATTGAGCATTTTCACTCCATCATTTCTGAAGCAATTGGGTATTTCAAAATTTTAATTGGGTAAACTACCACAAAAGTGTTATTGTTTTTTGATACTCGCTACTTCTGATTTCAATTTGGTTTTTGTCAATTTTAATTGGGTATTTAAGCAAATACGCAGCTTATCTGGAGCTCTGTGGTATTTATTAAACTCTTACTGATTCCATAAGAAACTCTACATAACAGTAAACTCGTGTAATAAATAAAATATTAAATCATCACTAACGTAATACCCTCTATTTAAATGTAAACCAGTCCGATGATGTCCACGCTCGTATGAATATCCTGCTATTCTGTATCAGTGACAAGGCCAATACGGTTGGAAATGTTTTGTCAACACACAGAACGTTTTTATATTGGCATGCATGTGTCCATTATGAGCTTAAAACATAGCAGCGGTTTCCGCAGTTGTATATGTTTAATGTAATCATGTTTTATTATTAATATTAAATTAATAGAATATTACTTTTGAAATGATGCCAGTACATTATGATTGCGTGTTCCTAATGTTCAAAAGGAAATTAAAATAAACAACAGAAGAATTTTACCCTTACAAAATACCAGGGATTGATATCAGTGAACAAATACGAATTGCTGGAGTACACAGTTGCGTATTGTCCATACAGTTAATTGCGTATTGTTTCCCTCCAATGAAAATATTGAGACGTTTTCAATCTGATAAATTGTTACAAAATTGTGATATGAAGTTACTTAATACGTGGTTAACTCGTTGCATGATAGCGGTGAAAATATCCGCCAAACAAATTAGGAGTATATTTTTTATTTCTCTATGTAAATGTGTCTTGGAATTTCATTAGAATTGAGTCCTCAGGACTCAATTCTAATGAAATTTCAAGACATATTCATGATATTTACAAGGAGAAATAAAAGAAAATATGATGATTTTGTGTCCGCTATTTTTTAACTATTTATAGACCACCAGTTTCCCAGCATGCAAAGAGTTAATAATGAAATTACACGGTAATAGCGCTGATAAGAGTTGTATTTCAAAAACACTGGACATTGTAGCAGTAACAATATGACGTCGACGTCAGTTTCAGTTACCGGTATAGATAACGTTACGGTAACCACGGTGATGACGCCAGTTGAGTGGACTACGGTTGCAGATGGAATTGATTTATACGTGCCTCCGGTTCTGTTCGCGGTTGGATTTGTCAGCAATGTACTTGTTGTGCTGGTTCTACGTACGGCATTCTTCGTCAAAGTGTCCACGTCAATGTACATCAGGTAACTAATTGTGCATTGAACGAATACGCACTGTCCGATAGCAAATATATAGTAAATACATGGTTAGTGCCGTCGAATATAAAATATATTCGGTTGAGCCTTATACAACTTTATTGGGGCGAGCTTTAGCGAGCCCCTATAAAGTTGTCGGGGCGAAACCGAATATATTTTATATTCGACGGCACTAATCATGTATTTAATTTATAACGCATACCAAACTTAATTGTTTGAACGTGCGTGACGTCATGTTTTGACGTCATTCCCTCACCATACGTCACAAATCTAGCGACGTCATTCAAAATAAAATGGCGGCGTCCATGCTAGGTACATTCGGTATTGTATCTGATTAAATATCCGATTTTGTTTGCGATGAGCTTCAACATTGGCTGGCTTTCGACTCCACATTGGTTATAATAAGCATTACAATCATAATGGACATGTCCGTGTCGTTGGTTACGTCGCAATATACTGTAAACATGGACAATTCAGCTGAATCGATTTTAAAATTCTCCGCCATCTTGAATTTGCTGTTGAGGCCGTGATTTGGGGTGAAAGGTGATAAAATAAAGGCAAAAACGGCACTTCATGTATATTAGTCTACTTCAGGTATATTAGGTTACTTCAGATATAAACAGCATGTATTCAACCCCCTTTATTATGCTACATGGAGCAATGGTTGCGGTATAAATAATAATAAGTCCCATTTCAACAGTCACAACCACTGGAGAAATGGGGCTTTTGACATTTGTGACTACTCTCCTTCTTAGCAGCAGTATGTGTGTTCACTAAAGGTATGGCGAGCAGCACAGGTGCCCGTTTCACTAAAATTCGTAAGATTAAGGGGTTGGTATATCGATGGTCTAGTAACATAATGTCGTAAGTGCTATGCTTTAGAATAGCAGTTACGACCTTATGTTACTAGACCATCGATATGTAAACTTTAACTTTAGAATAACATTTACACTGACATCCGATGTTGGAAAATCTTTAGTGGATATGTTCAAATATATTTATGTGCGCATGTAGCTGCAGATTGGTAACATTAGGAAACGACGTCAATGTGAGAAGCAAATTAATACAAATCTTCGTACACATATTTTTATCGTAATAAGTTAAGTGAAGCGAGTCCCAGATCCAGACCACACAGTGCGGGCGGATGCACAGTCTGGTTTGGATCTACCCTTCTCCAGACACAACCACATAGCTGTATAAGCATAACTAGTTTCGCCGGTGTCTCATTCGTCGAACGACGTCAAATTACGTTAAATGAATTGATGTATTGGTGCTTAACGGCCTATCAACATCTAAGGTCATTTAAAGCCGGGTTAGATCCTGCATGTAACATGTTGCATTGGGGAGAAAATCCCAAAATCAGAACGGAATATTTACATCAAAATATATATATATATATTCAGCCCTGAATTAGAATAACCTGACCTGGTGCCAGGTCCATACCACACCAAAGTCAGTTGGCCCCTTCCCCTAAAAGTAATAGGATTACGAATAATCGTAATACTCACATAAGGGGTATAACCCTCACATACAAGAATGCCAAAGACGTACCTGACGGTCAAACCAGGTCTCCGTTCGGGATACCGGTCAGGATGAATCCCGATCGTTAAATTACCCATCGCATGCTCCCACGACGCTAAATGAAACCAAACAATAATTGCTCTGCATGTACCGGAATAATTTGTTACCTGATAGACAGAATAGCATTCCTGTGTCTTTTGCTATAAAGTTGTCCAGCCTCGGTTCGGAAACGGTAGGAATTCCTCGGCGAGCCTCGGAATTCCCACGCGTTTCCTAGCCTCGCCTGATGAAATTTATAACGAAATACACGAACGTGAAATGTGACTTACAGGAGAAATAGGGTTTAAGGTATTTGCAGCCTGTGTAGATCGAGATCAGCCTGTGCATCCGTCCAGCCTGATCAGGATCTGTACTGTCCACCATTCCATCAATGAAACACTTGTTATGTTTCTAACAAGCAATATATATCGTTATCAGGCTACAGGAGTGTGCTATTTGATCAAGAGGTACACTGGTCACACATCCCATAAGCCCCACTTCACCAGTCACAGTCAGATATGATATATATTATGATATATATTCCAGCTTCACGGCATTTGTAGACAACGTCAGTCTGTCGATAGCGTTACCCGCTCACTGGATTTACGTCAACTTTCCCAACGTCATTTATAGAGGAAAACACTCTGACGTATTGTGTAAGTTCTTCAATTTTATTGGCTATACGACAAGTGACGTTGGCGTCGTTTTGACCGCCGCCATGACACTAGAACGCGCCGTTGCTATGAAGTTTCCGTTGAAGGCGGCGCGTTTGTGTACTGTGAAGAAAGCGAGGTATATCATTGGAGGATTGGTGGTTGCTATGGTTTTGAAAGATATTCATTTTATCATAAAATCCAAGATCGTGCCAGTGGATGTGAAATCCCATCTTTGTGATCTTGATGTGAACAACGGATTATTTAAATTCTACGCTGAACAATTCTCGCCAATTCTACACAACGTCATTCTAATGACGTCATTTGTCGTCATCACCGTTGCTAACATCGTAATCGTTAAAAGCGTCAAAGATACTGGATCGTTCCCGAACATATCATCAAATAACGGCCCGACGTCATCTGATAAACGCCAAAACAATGGTAACCTGAGTCGAAGACGTCTTTCAGCAGCCAGGGGCAGACAACTAACAATAATGCTAATTTCTGCTTCGTTAACAATTGTCGTGTGTATGTTACCGTTTTCCATAGTATCCATGAAGGGTATTGACGTCAGCCATCTGACGTTTGCCCTATGCTTTTACCTGCTATACGTCAATCGGTGTGCAAATTTCTTCCTGTATTGCATAAGTGGCGAGAGATTCCGAAACGCTCTGAAGCAGATTTGCGGATCTGCACCGCCACCGCCGTCGATGTCGGTGTATTCGATCGTGATTGGGGGTCGGGGCGACCGCAGAGAAAGCACGTTTTCGGAACCCTCTGACTCCGATGGGACAGCCAATGGTAAATCGATGATCTCGTCTGTAGTTAGCTGAGCAGCTCCGTCCAGACCATGATACACGTGTTACAGACCAGTCCTATAAATAAATTATCGAAGTTAGAAAATCACGAGTAACTTCCCTTAGAAGTACTTCCGGGTCATTTGTGACGTTCGAAGTTGCGACATTTGTCAGTTTTACTTTACGTCAGACCGGCACATTCCACCACATACGTATAACGCCGATGATGGGACGCAAGTTAGATAATCTATTTTTAAGACTAGTCTATTGGACTAGTCTCAAATTATGCTCGTATTCCGTGAGCATATTTTAAGATACGCACGTGTCACCTAGATACACCTAGATATTCCGAAGATAGGCACGTATCACCTAGATATTTCGAAGATACGCACGTGTCACATATATGGAAGATACGCACGTGCCATATAGATACTTCCGAAGATACGCAAGTGTCGCCTAGAAATTCAGAAGATACGCACGAGTCACCTAGATATTCCGAAGACACCCACGTGTCACTTAAGGCACCGTGTCTCAGAGATACGCGGACTGTGATGAGACAGAAGAGTCAAATATATTAAAATGTAGAAATATATCGTATTTCTGAATGCAACTGTACCTATGTGCCTATAACAATTGGGTTTGGTAAACAAACGTTTATAATAAATTACGTGGCGATCACAAATGTTTGTACAATCGATGGTTAATACTTGAAGTTGTATGCCCCCGCTTAACACCTTTAAATGCACTGTGTCTCATATGATGTCTCAGATATTCAACGTGTGATGTTTCTCTTCATGCCCTGCAAACCTATATCAACAAATCGCACTATTTCAATTGATCGAATTCCAATGAAAATTCAAGTACATGTATATACAGTACACATTTTTTCCTGTGGTCTTTTGTCACTGTGTCACCGCGGACATGTTGTATTTAAAGTGGTCGATCACCGCGGGCATAGCCTACCTGTCCCCCGCGATTACTGTTTCAGGCAGTGGGATCGCGGTGACAGCATCCTCGGTCACTGCAATGCACTTCCCGAACGTTATCACGGTGATTCGCCGTGGTCGTTCATGTGGGATCACCGCGATTGCGTATCTACCTGTATAAATGCATATACACATGTGTACAGTACTTTTGCAAAATAAAACATTTTTTTTTGTATGAGAAACCATGAATTAAGTGATCGCGTGCGTGTGTATGTGTACTTGTGCATTCGCGCTTTGATGTAGCTAGAGTCGAACATAATGCTATATCACTATTCAATATGTACACGAGTTATGGTGTTAACTGCTTAGACATGATGACATCAATGTTTGTCAAATTGTATATATATTTTCTTAACGTGGTTGATTGACTGAATTGCGAATAAAGGTGATTTAATCCATGCTGGGCGCAAAGGAAATAATCCCGTCTTTATCATTTAGCGGCTTCCTGTGACTATTTCGGGAGATTGAACACCGTCGGTATAATTATTATTTGTTTAACAACAACTATAATTAGCAGGTATTCTGCATTAGTAACTGTACATGTAAATACGCACAACGGAGTAAACGGAAAGATTATTGCCTTAATAGAAATAATTAGAAATCGTATCGGTCCCGTTATTATTCGTTAATTTAATGACCGGCCACCGTTTCGCCCTTCGACCAACTCGTCACCGTCAGCCGCTCAAAAATACGACATCAGACACAGGTTACGACATGCCCGTACGCAGGGGGTGGGGGGGGG
Source organism: Conchocele bisecta (assembly GCA_029237695.1). Lineage (NCBI taxonomy): Eukaryota > Metazoa > Mollusca > Bivalvia > Lucinida > Thyasiridae > Conchocele > Conchocele bisecta. The sequence continues at coordinate 1,516,794 of CM055279.1, forward strand.
TGGGGGAGGGTGCGACGGGTGCATACTCAAAACACATTTATCGGCAATAAAAAAAACATAAGAATCGTTTCCTAAAGTAATGAGAATCGTCTCGCGTTTTCGCGATCTCGCCTTCCGCTTTTGAAAAATTCGGATTAGGTTTGCTCATGCATGTGCGGCGAGCTTGCAAAACGTGATATTGAATATGATAGAATTTCACGTTTTCGTCTCGAAAGCTCGATAAACGCGAGGTTGCCACATGTCCCTAATAGGAAACGTAAACAATGTCTTGGAAATGTCTCATGTGTTGCAAAAACATGTTTTTATTAAGAAATAGAACAAATGTGGACAAACATTAGCTTGTGCATTTTCACATTTGTTTGATTTCTTGATAAAAGCAAGATTTGGCAGCACATGAGAATCATCTCCTAAGACGATTCTCATGTTGTCAAAATATGTTTTTGTAAATAAATACCAATATATTCAGGTTTGCATTTCACATTTGACGGATGACATAATAAAACATGTTTTGGCAACACATAAGAATCGTCTCCTTAGACGAGTTTAATATTTTGTAAACAAAAATTGTTTTCACATTTGTTTGATTTCTTAGACCGTGCAAATAATTGACAAATTCAGAAATCAACAACTTAATTTGTGTTTCTCGAGTCGGGTTTCATATGGTGGCGAGGAAACACGATCGAGTACACACCGTGCAAATCTTGTTTGACCGTAAATGTCAATTGTCACGTAGGCCATTTCAGTTTACCGCGCGTTACGTCAGCTGTTATTCTAAGTACGTATGGTCGCTCGTTATGGGCATTTCTTTCCTTCGTTTATAAGGGATGGGTTGTGGCCTAGGGCTTAGAACACCCGACTTCCAATCTGAAGGTTGTGGGTTCAAACATCGCCTTGGGCATCAAACATACCTTCATAGTATTTCCATCCCACTGGTCTGTCGGGTGAGACTTTAAACTGTGGTCCCATCTCTATATGACCTTATCTGTTGCTGTCTGCTGGGACGTTAAACCCATTCAATTTCACTTTTTCCTTCGTTTATATGCCGCGTAGAAACGATAGTTAAGAACCTTAACTTTCATTTCCACCCCGTGAAGGAATGTGCATTTATTTCTCTAAAGATAGGTTTCTTGGCCTGTCGACGCAATGAGACGAAAGCGTTAATTTAAAATAAATAAATAACCATCGATTGCAAAATGTGATTATAATACTGTAGTATAAACATTGTTTTATGGAAGGTAATATCCGCCATAATTATATGTAACTTGATGTTTGCGTGCTGATGACATTACAACTTATATTCACGTTATTTCATTCGTCATTTGTATTTATTACATTTGAAATCTGCTTGTTGTAATTGTATTTGTCTTTCTTACATGTCCATTCTGCTGATTGCTTTGTTCATTCGTCTTATTTACATTACAATTATTGATACGTCCTTATTCGTGTCCCTGTTTTATTGCACTAAGCGTTTGCAAAAGAAAGTAAGAACAAAGCACTTAGCACTTTGAATAACGCCGAAATCAAGGACAAAGCTGCAGGAAGTAAGCATCAAGCCACAGTCAGAAAGCGGAAAGCCGCAAGCAGAAAGCATCAAGTCACTGCTGTCAATGTTAGGAATCCTCCGACGAATAAATAATAGTACGATATGTGATTGGCTGTTTGAGGCACACCTCCAATGCCGGTGTTGATGTAAGATTTCACCCACAAATTATCACAGTATAGGTTAGAAGACACCAAATAGTTTTACTATATACTGTAACCGAATCCCATCCAATAAGGCCGGTCTCTCCTACTTTCACTATTCGTATGTATGTTGTGGGACCTACTTGTACATGACCTGCAGCCGGTCTGTACTGGTTCTGCATGAATTAAACAATATGTTTACTTGCTCCTAAGAAAGAAAAATCCAACCTCGTCATGTCCCCCAATATTGTTTTCATTTGTTTTTGGCCACGGAAACTCTGTTTACATCACATGACCAACATGTTCCTCAAGTGAACCTGGGTAGTAATGGATCAAGATTTGCAAGCAAACTGTGTCAGTGACCTCAAAACACCCGCACGATTGTGTTCATACCGGACTACTTTTACCCTCTTGACGATTTCGCCTATATTATATTATTATATTAACTAAATTGCATATGTATGTATGGTGTTTGACTTACTAATGTGTTTTATACATACACTATCCTCATAATTAAATTACATATGTACGTAATTGAAAACATTTTTATAGTAAGTTACACATATGGTAACTTACACAGGTTAACTTTCAAACTGGCCTGTCACCGATGCAAACCAATAACCGTCCGGGATCAGACTAAGGTGGGCCACCACCATTGATTTTCCCTAAAAAACTAACCCGTTACCACACATTTTGCTATTCTCTGCTGCTTTCATTTCTCTTATGGATGTTCCAATAACCTGCAACCATTCTGCTCTGGATATTGACTAATTAAAATATAGATTTAATTATTGTTGAAGCTGGGGTCCCATCTAGTAGGTACAAACTTTTCTTTATGGAACTTAAAATAAGTGTATAATTGCAACTAGTCCACCACTTTTAAACATTACGAGTGCCATCTACACAGATATAATTATTTAGTAATCTTTAATGTACTCATAGAGACTCGTGGTGGTATCAAGCTAGTTCCATATGCAAATGATGCAGTATTTTTAAATTATTTATAGCAAGTAAATGCTGAATAAATATTTGTATCGACATATCATAAAGTATGATATTGCACATCACAAAATAAATAAATGGAATAAATATTTGCTTCCGTTATCATTTTAAGGAAACCCGGTTATCGCCCTTAATATCAAACTGGCATTTCGCGTTTGATATAACAAGTATAATAATGTCAATTAGTACGTCTGGTAATGGTAAATCACAGATACAGTTTGCTTGCAAATCTTGATCCATTACTACCCAGTTGTTGGGGTGTTTTTAACACCAGTTTTCAGCATATTTGAAGCATTTAAAAGAAAACACTGAGCCTGTTGGTCACATGATGTAAACAGAGTTTCCGTGGCCAAATAATTTAAACAATATTGGGGGCACATGACGAGGTTGGTCCCACAACATACATACGAATAGTGAAAGTAGGAAAGACTGGCTGGGATTCGGTTAAATTATACAGTAAAACTATTTGGTGTCTTTTAACCTAAACATGGCGCAACAGAAAAGGCGGCATCAATCTACATCAACACCGTTAGGGACATGTAACCAATTTAGAGAGCAACGCATTGTAGGACGGGTACCAGCATATTAAATCATATTAGGGAGAACTATTTTAAGTTTTAGCAGCGCACCTGGCGTCATAATGGTTGTTCCTAAATTACTGTTGCAATTATTGTTGTCAAGGGGCGTGGCTTAGCGAGGTAACAAAACGCATGGTAAAACAGCGATGCAATAATCAATAATGGAACTCCGGATGTCACTAAGACTGAAGCATCAAGCTACTTAGAATGTAATCAACACAAACGCATTGAAACAGTGCGAATGAATAAAGCATCAAGCCAAATGCACATGCAATTTAGACTACAACCAAGAAGATTTCAAATGTCATAACCACGAATGACGAATACAATAGCATGATAGTAAGTTGTAATGGCACCAGTCAGCAAGAATCAAGCCACATATAATTGTAATAAGACGGATAGAACTTAGAATGTCATCAGCAAGCACGCATCAACCCTAATATAATTATGGCGGATATTACCTTCCATACCAGTCAGGGTGACCATTTTCAACGATCGCGGTGACGATCACCGCGACTAATTGTCGCCGCGAATCACAGTGACATGTCCGCTCTAAGGACGATCGCGGGGATGGGTGGGTCGCGCACGGAAAATAAAATATGTACTGTACTATCAGAAACTGTGATAAACAAGAGACACGTTTTTACAATTGGGTTCAGAAATACGATACGAATATATAATCAAATATTATTTTCTTGTTTGTTTCATAACTTTCTGCGCATGTCTGAGAACCAGTGCATTGTACAGATTTGTCATCATCAAGGTGTATGGTCACGTGGTTAAAACAACAACAACAACAAGTACTAACACTTCCAGAAGCCCTTCGATTCAAAGCACGTATTCTTGTATTTTGTCCTTATTATGTAACGGATTTTGATAAAATATGGCGCATCAAACGCGTCTTGTTAAGCTGCATTTGTTGGTCTCTGTACTTTGGCCCACACTTCTATCGTTTTTGCGACGAATCGATTTCCATGTCTACTGGTCTACTGACACGGAAATCGATTCTTCGCAAAAACGACAGAAGTATGTGCCGAACTCCCGGGACCACCGAATGCAGCTCATGAAGACGAGTTTGCTGCGCCATATTTCATCAAAATACGTTGCCTATTGACGAAAATATTAACTAATACTTACTTTGGAGTGGGCGCACTTTTAACACTTTCAGCCAGTGCTGTTGTTGTTGTAACCACGTGATCATGCACCTTGATCATACTGATCCTTTTGTGAAGAACGTACTCCAGTTATTTTACCCGTACGTGCGTAAGTGACCGCAAATAATTGGACATACAATTAGCTCATGTTTCTTATATATCGTCTTACATTTAGTATCTTTGTTGGAGACAAGCCATGTGATTTTGCAATAAAGAAGATGTCTGTGTTTTTTATGAAAATATTTCTGTCAATGACGTCGAAAGTTGAAACTTTCATAGCCATTGCGCAATTCTGTTATTCCGCATGTGCTCTGAACATTTTGTCAACTTTCGACGTCATTTACGGAAAATATCGTAAATATTGTAAATATGTTTCATGAGGCATCTCTCATCTGTGTAGGTACACACTCATATAGCTTGTCATCTCTCATCTGTGTAGGTACACAATCATATAGCTTGTCATCTCTCATCTGTGTAGGTACACAATCATATAGCTTGTCATCTCTCATCTGTGTAGGTACACAATCATATAGCTTGTCTTGTCTGATACACGCCATGTGATTTTGTATCTAAGAGGATGTGCGATTTTTTTATGAAATACATTTACGGAAACTGTGATATTTTCTGTAAATGACGTCGAAAGATGACGAAATTTTAATAGCAATTTAATTTCGCATTTGCTATGAAAAGTTCGTCAAGTATCTACTCTTGTGTAAACTACGTATGGGACTGACTGGAGAAATGGGGCTTATAGACTTTGTGACGTGTGGAGACCCTGATCATACTGCGCAGTCTGGTCAGGGTCTGCACAGTTCGCCATTCGGTCGAAAGTCAGGCTACGGAAAGTTGCTAGATGTGAGGTGAGGAGCTAGACTGACCACAGATGCCATAAGCCGCATTTCTCTTGTCCATGACCAGTAGCCGATTTCACCAAAATTGCAAAGTATACTTATCTTGCTAAGTACACTTTGAGGGAGACATTTTCAATTTAAGGATAAATTTATTATTTTTTATTATACTGAATGTATTACATTATCACAGCCATTTGGCTGTGATAATGTAATACATTCAGTATAATAATTCTGAATACTTTTAATCATCAAATATATGCAGTCGTTAGTTTTATATGAAATAATGCATTTCGGAAAAAAATAAATGATTGCTCCCTCAAAGTGTACTTAGCTAGATAAGCATAATTTACAATTTTGGTAAAATCGGCTACTGGTGCTAGACTGGTCAAAAATGGCATAAGCCCAATTTATCACATCACATTCCAGAAGCTAGACTGGTCACACCTGTCATAAGCCCCGTTTATCCAGTCGCAGATCAGGAACTAGGCTTACCACAAATGCCGTAATCCCCATGTAGCCAGTCACAGACCAGGAGCTAGACTGGCCACAGATGGGTTGAATTGACCACACATGCCATAAGACCCATTTGTTCCGTCACGGCAACAAATGCACCAGTGTCATGTTTGCCAAATGTACGTAGAGTGCAAGTAATGTACTTAATACGTGAGAGTGTCTGAAAAAATGAGGCTTATACAAAATCTGACGTCATTATGCGTATATTATAAATGTAAATATTGACCCCCTCCCCCCTCCCCCCTCCCCCCTTGCACAATCGTTCTGTCGAGTATAACACAGCCACTTATGGCCGGACAGCCAACAGTGAAAACCCTGATCATTCATATTTGTGGCTGTGAGTGGAGAAATGGGGGCTATGCGACCAGTGTAGCCCCAGATCAGCCTGCGCATCCGCGCAGTCTGATCAGGGTCTGCACTGTTCGCCATTCAGTCAATGAAACATCTGTAATTCTTTTCTAACTTAGGGTGTTGATAAGCTTCATAAGTGTTCTCAAATATCAGAAGTTTGAGCGCCATTTCTCCAGTCACAGCCACAGGTGATGCTATGATGATCGCACACGTCGTAAGTGTTCTAAAATATCAGAAGTTTGAGCGCCATTTCTCCAGTCACAGCCACAGGTGATGCTATGCTGATCACACACGTCGTAAGTGTTCTAAAATATCAGAAGTTTGAGCCCCATTTCTCCAGTCACTGTCACTGCCACGTGTGATGCTATGATGATCGCACACGTCGTAAGGTCCATTTTCACAACTGTGGTTCAACTGTACTTAACCCTTAGCCTGCTAATCGCGAAAACTGTCGTCTGCTGTTGCTTTATATTTTGCCCTGTTTCTCAATACAAAACTGGTTTGACAGCACTTTAGAATCATTTACAATGGAAATGATTCTAAAGTGCTGTCAAACCATGTATTTGATGAGAAAAATCGAAAATAAAACATAAACAGCAGACGACAACATTTCATTCAGCAGGCTAAGTGTTAATATACAGTAGGCCTCAGTTCCAAATGTCAGACCTCAATACGATAAGACGGCCCCACTTGTTGCACACACCACGGTTTTTGAACTTTACGTTCAGATATTATGGTGAACTATGTTTGCCGTCCACATAACGTGGTAACGCGGTAATGGGTTTGCTACACCTTATAATTAAGACGTCTTAACTGCATAATTATCGCGTCAATATGTATTATGACATAATAACTTATGATGGCATATTTCCTAGCACGATAACGTGATAGCTAAGTCGTCTTACTACACCTTATACATCGTATAAACTGCATAATTATCGCGTCAAGAGGTCATGGCGAGATAAATTGAATATTACGAAATATTGACAACAACGACGTGATGCTGCCCACTATTGTCATCGATTTTTTTATTTCTACAAATTGTCTAGACAGTAATACGACTTACTACAGTTTATCCCGTCAAGACGACTTACTAACTGATCAATACGAGATACAATATAACAAAAGTGACGTCACTAGTGGGCAGTATCACGGTTTGACGAGAGTTCTTGCTATTTAATATCCAATGTATCTCCTTCTCACCAATTAGTAAGTCGACCTTTCGAGAGCGTATGTTGTTACCACTCAAATGGTTTTGAACGCCGTCAATGTTTCTGTACAAGACGAAGGTAAGAGTACATGCATGCGTATGGATGTCGTTAATAGATACCAGACTATACATAGGTCACTTATCAACGATGCTTAAAGTGCAAGATTTAATTGATTAATTGGAAATTTACCTTCGTTCAACATCCAGGTCATAGAGCACCTTTACATTCGCCGGTCACGCCCCTATGTGTTTAGGCATTGTTCAATCTACCATGTGCAGTGGAAACTCTAAAAATCGGACACCCTGGGAAATCCCCAGGGTGTCCGATTAAGACAGATTCCACTGTGATGAAGATATTTACATGTATGCCCATGCACTCTAAGACACGCTTGCTTGTGTGTGTGTCACACTCATGGGCATATATTAGCATAAAGCTAGTATCTCACTGGGCTGCGACTGTTGCGAACGGCATTCGCGAGGGAGTTTCCAAAATATCTCGAAACGTTCGCAGGGGTTCTCAATTTCGTGTGAGTCGCAGGGCCTCGCTCTCGTGTCGCTGGAATTTTGAACATGTTCAAAATATTCGCGCGAAAATTGTTCTCTCAAAATAGTCACAGAGTCGACGTGGGTGTCTCGAACCCGTCTCGAACCCTTCTCAATTTAGTTTCCGTGAGTCAGAAAGTGTCAGAAATGTGAGATAACTTTGTGAGGGGTTGGCCAACTATGAGACTAAATTGTGATTGATTGGAGACAAAAATGAGAATCGAACATTCCGGGCGCGAGACATGCGCGAACTGCCCTGGGACCGATGGGAGCGCGACGAAATTACGAATAAATTGAGAATAAATTGCGATTTCTCTCAATTTTAACGCATAACTGTGGCGACACTCGCGCGACAGTCGCAAGTGCAAAAAATCGCAATTTTGTTGCGCGAATGTCGCGCATTTCGCCGGGAGTTCGTGCGACACCGATTCAGTGTGATTCCAAGTGAAAATTGTCGCTAATTCGCGTATTTTCTCGCAATTTCGTGTCTCCAACTAGTCGCGAGCTGTCGCAGCCTAGTGAGATACAACCTTTAGAGATCAAGTTCAGTGCGCTGATCAAAATTAAGCAATGTGAGATACCTACCCAGGTGTACGATTTAACCCTACCAATGCGTTGTTAAAGTGTGTCGTCTGCTGTTTATTTTGGAATTCCATTTTTTCTCAACACCAACATTAGCTTGGTAGTACTTTAGAGTCATTTCCAATGATTCTCAAGTGCTGTCAAACAATGTTTTATTCAAGAGATAAAGACAAATTATGAAACAACTGCAGACGATATTTTAGATTCGTGCAATTTAAGGGTTAAGTGCTACTGTAGTAAGGATTGTAAATATCTTGGCTGAACCCAAATTTTCGGACATTATCGCAGTGATGTTTACCACAAAACCAGACAATTCTGGTTAGTTTAAGAGCTCTGTTGGACGTAGTTGCGAATGTAACTTGCAATTTACTCCCACACCGTCCGTAGCCAGACTACGGACGTTACGGGAGTAGATTACAAGAGTTACCGTTCGTAACTATGCTGGACGACGATACCAAAGAATACTATTTCACAGTCATTGGCTATTATTAATAGCTGTGTCACGGACAGATTTGGCAGATAGGCTGTGAATGTGGAAGCCCTCTCGTTAGGTAAAAGGTGCGTATATTTATAGTGATATGTGTACTTATAGAATACTGTAATGTTGTAGAAATAGTCCTGACAATTTCCTGTTTGGCAGAACTAGTAGTGTTATCAAGATGATCAACTGTTTGAATTAATTTCCTTGGGCAAATATTAGAATGTACATTGTACTTTCAATTTGCTTAAATAGGAAACCGCATTATATCGCCTCTGTTGCATGTTACATATACTATACATATACACAATGGCAGTATGCTCGGATTGTACATGTAATACTAGATGAAAATTTCACAAATAACTGTACATTATGGGTTTATAGTACAATGTAGTCACATTAGATACGACTGTTAATGGATTTTAGCTTTTATAAATTGCGTTATAGTATTAAGCTTGACTCCTAATGATCAGATATGTTGCATATGGCTACCCGCTATGTAATACACCATAACAATATCATATTGGCCGCGAGAGATCTCGATGGCTCCTTTCACAAGTCACATACGCTACACAATACATACACGATATACGCGCTAAGATGATCGGTTTGCTATTGGTATCACGAGATGGGGATACCAATGACTCCTCCGCCTCCTTCGCACCCTAACAGCAAGACCGTGTTCCTATTGGTCAAACTAGATGCGTATATCAATGGCTACGCCTCCTTTGCACCCTAACAGCACAATCGCATTCCTATTGGTTGGACTATATTCTAATAGCAATGGCTCAGCAAGATCGAGTTCCTACTGGTGAAACTAAATGCGGATGTCAATAGTCCCACCTCCGTAGCACCCAAACAGCATAATCGGATTCCTATGTGTCAAATGTGTCAACTGCTAATGACCCCGCCTTCTTTGCACCGTAATAACATGGTCCAACAGACGTGCATGCCAATGGCCCCGCCTCCTTGCATCCTAACAACAAGACCGAGTTCATATTAGTCAAATTAGATGCGGCTATCAATGGCTCCGCCTACTTTGCACACTAGCAGCATGCTCGGGTTCCTATTGGTCGCGCTCGTTGCCGCCGCGTATGGTGCGCCGGCGCCGCTGTCGATAACCCGTCACTGGGATGGCGGTTTCCAAGGAACATTCACGGTCCACGCCGACCACAACGTCCATGGATGGAGGGCCCATCTCGTCTTCGACCGCCACATCGATAACGTGGAGGTAAATGTGTGACTGTGACTGGAAACATGGTACTTGTGACCAGTGCATATCCTGATCAAATAGCACATTTCTGTAGCCTTAAAACGATATGTGCTGCTTGTTTCAAGCCGAGCATGTCTGTTGTTTGGAATTACGAGCAGTGCAGATCCTGACAGACTGTGCGTATGTACAGGCCGATGTGGATCTACACTGGTCGCAAAACCCATAAGCCCATTTTCTCCAGTCACAGCTGCATATCACAGTGGAACATGCATGTATCGAGCGTTTAGTGATCTGTCCAGTTAACCTTTCATTCGCTCCTGATATGCATGCTTTTATTTCAATAATTTTGCTTTGTAAATGCAAGTTGGATGTTCTTTAGAATCGTCTCTTTAGATAAGTATATACAACTCGCAACGCGCATGTGCTGTCGACGGACAAGGTGTTGCCAGACAAAGAACAATCCGCGATACTTATTTGGGGTGTTATATGAGCGATTCAGCAAATGATAGTAAAAAAATTGCGCACACCTCTAATTGCCAAGTGTTCGAACATCTGAATCTTTCTTAAGCTATGCTCTTTGATAACGGGTGGCCAATGCTCATTTACAAGACACTATAGATAGCCGTGATGATTTTGTTGCTCGAGTGTTCATTGTTTTGGTCCCAATTACAATGAAGACAGCACACTTGCTCAATAGATAGGAACATGTCTTTAATAGACCGTAATTAACATTCAGTTCACTGTTCAAACGGACAGGTCATTCTAAAAGTACATGAGACAACGGACTCTCACGAAAGTATCAACCGAGTTATATCAGTTTCGCCTTGCAGCAATTATGTATATAAATGATACACCTCCGCAACCATATATTCTCCGATGCGCTATTTTTTCGAGCTATGTGTTATTTTGTTTAAAGTCCGCGTGTTTCTTAACTAGGAAAAGATGAAAAGAAGTGGCACATTCCAATACAGTCGAATCTGTGCTGAAGACCACCTCCGAATAGCAATTACCTGTCTATAGCAGCTACGCTTTTAATTTCCCAATTATTCAATTACTACATAAATGAACCTGCGAACAAAGACCACCTATGAAAACAGGCCAGATTTTTATATTCCAATGGCTGGCCGTTATTCACAGGTTTGACTACAACTATGCCTCAAATTACAATTTTACGTAAAGAAACATTTTGCATCGAAAACAACATGGCTTCCCCTCGATAATAACAGCGACATGTATGATCGTAAATATGTTAATCAAATCTTATAAAATGGCGACCAATATGGCCGCTAATTATTGGCAAACTGCGCGTTTATTGCACTCCAGATTTGGAAAGCGTCAGTCACGCAAACCAAAGATGGCGGGAAGGAATGGGTTGTGTCGAACATGCCGTGGGACGCCGACCTCAATGCAGGTAATAATATGAGACACGCCATGTGATTTTGTACCTTCGGACATCTGCGTAATTTTATGAAATACGTTTACAAAATTTACAATATTTTCCGTAAATGGCGTCAAAAATTGACACATTTTCACAGAGTACATGCCTAATATCCGCATGTACTCGGAACATTTTGTAAACTTTTTTTACGAAAATTATTGTAAATTTTTTAAAAGTATTAATGAAATTACGCAGATGTCCGAAGGTACAAAATCACATGGCGTGTCTTATATATGTCACACGCATATGTACAGGCGAAAGACTCGGACTTGTGACGTAAAACATGCTCACCTCAATACCCCTACCCAACTGTCGTCATGTACGTTTTGTTTCTATAGAAACGTAACGTACAGTGTGACAACAGGTGGGTTGGATAATGGGAACCAACAAAAATACTGCTGTAGTAAATGAAGTCGAAAATTGACGAAATATTCAGAGTATGAAAATGTTATCAACATTAGACGTCATTGACAGTAAATATGTCTGTAAATATGTTTCATCAGTGAGAAATTGTTTGTCTTCTTAGGTACAAAATCACATGGCTGGACTCAGTCATATCACCTCCCTTGAATAAATAATATTCACGACTTATTAACTCAGTTGGCACAACTTGATATTTATATCAGAGACATAGTCTGAAACATGTTCTGACAAATAAACATTCATTCACCATTACCCCACGTATTTATTGACATTATTATACATTTTATATCAGACGTAAATTTCCACATTGATATCAGGGCCGATAACCGTGTTTCTTTAAAATGTTAACGGACATTATTATTTATTCATTGTATTTACTTTTTGATGTACACAGATCATACTTTATAATCTGTCGAAAATAGTATTTGTTCAGGTGACGCATTTAATTTAGTATAAATAATTAAAAAAATACCATGCCTCATTTGCATATGAAAATAGTCTCATACCAGCGCGAGTCACTATCAGTAAAATAAATAATACTAAATTATTAAATCTGCATAGCGGGCACTCCTAATTTTTAGAACTCGTGTAATAGTGACACAAGTATACACGTATTTAATTCCTATACAGAGTAGGCATGTACCTTTAAAGCAGATACATTTATAAAAGGTTTAGCTTTATATAAATCAATAGTTTAATGACCTAAATCAGATTAAGTAGTATATATATATATTATTCAAACCTTTTTGCAGAACATTTTGAGCACAGTGTTATGCACATTAATCAATTCCTTGTAATGAACTTTATGCAATTGCAAGATTGTGAACTTTATAGGTCAAGACCTCCTGGTGAATTTCGTGTGTCGCGCACCCGGCAGTACACCAGCCAGTGGAACATATTACATCGAAGGCATGGGCGGTGGTTCTTCCGGTTCCGGTGGCGCTGTCACACATGCGCCTCAGACAACAGCCAACAGCGTTCACAAAACTCCAATCACGCACGGACACGTGTCAACTGGCGGTAAGTGTAATGCTTAAAAGACGAGACACGAATTGTGTCGTATATTGTTTTTATTTATAATTTTTAACTTCTTGCTTAATGAAAAGTATGTTTTGGCAGCACATTTAACTCGTGTTTAACCCTTAGACCGCTATCTTATTTTTTGTCGTCTGCAGTTTATTTTCTATTTTCCATTTTTATCATCAAATACATGCTTTTACAGCACTTTAGAATAATTTACAACATGCTTTGACAGCACTTCAGAATCTTTTCCATTGGAAGTGCTGTCAAACCATGTTTTTATTGAGAAATAAGGCAAGCTATAAAAGCAACAGCAGACGACAATTTTTGTGAGTAGCGGTCTAAGGGTTAATATAAGTCATGTTTAATCGAGAAACCTGGAAAATATTGGATGGGCAGCAGACACCAGAGCATAATAATCAGTTTTGTTGTAAGGAGTAAACACTCACAGCTAACTACCATGATTAACCGTGCCATGTCAAAGTTTTCTATTATTCCTTTCATAGTCGGAAATTGGTCTTTATTGCTACAGTGTACACCGTTGTGGAGAGTAAATGGACTACGAATGCTGCTGCATTGCTGATAAACATCGCTTATTAGCATCGTTGTGTATGTTTGTTAAGAGATGATTCCAATGGATTCATGTACTGAGAGACCGGCGATGACGTCACAGTCTTTAGGGCGTGCGATCGGCGCAGTCAGATCAATGCCCACACCATTCGCCCTTCAGATACTGAAGTAGCCATGCTTTCGTCAGCAAAAAAAACATATATTTTCATCTGTAAGTTTTGAAAGATATGCTTCATCTGCAGTTGTTGTAACGTTCTTTATTCTCAGCCGAGAGCGCCGTGGCCCGAAGTTGTCATATGGAGAGTTTACTGAAAGTCCGGTTCGTCACAGAGGCGTCCCTATCAAGGCTCGCCTCTGCACTGAATAGGACATTCAGTAAACTTTTCCCGACTCAACTTCGGCCTATTTTTCAAAGGGCGCCTCTATACCGAATCGGACTTCCAGTAAACTATTCCAGCCACAACTTCGGCCACTTTTCAATGGACGCCTCTATACCGAATCGAACTTTCAGTAAACTTTTCCAGCCCCAACTTCGGACCATATTTCAAGGGACGCCTCTATACCAAATCGGAGTTCATGTAAACTTTTCCAGCCACAACTTCGGGCCATATTTCAAGGGACGCCTCTATACCGAATCGAACTTTCAGTAAACTGTAATTCCCGACACAACTTCGGACCATATTTCAAGCGACGCCTCTATACCGAATCTGACTTCCTGTAAACTTTTCCAGCCACAACTTCGGGCCACATTTCAAGGGACGCCGCTATACCGAATCGGACTTTCACGAAACTGTAATTCCGGACACAACTTCGGACCATATTTCAAGCGACGCCTCTATACCGAATCTGACTTCCTGTAAACTTTTCCAGCCACAACTTCGGGCCACATTTCAAGGGACGCCTCTATACCGAATCGGACTTTCAGTAAACTGTTCCCGACACAACTTAGGACCATTTCTCAAAGTATGCCTCTGTACCGAATCGGACTTTCAGTAAACAAACTGTTCCCGATAACTGCGGACTTTCAGTAAGCTTTTACCGACACAACTTCTGACCAATATTGAAGTCCTGGATCGGAATTTCAGTATTTATTTCCCAGCGAAACGTCAGCCCCTGTGGTCGGGAGCACGTACATATTTCAGGATGAAATAAGGAGACAATCGTTCTCATGAGACTGTCTATGATCTCAGGAGATTGTCTGTTTCAGGATCTCACATGAAGTACAACTACGGTGACGCGCTCGGCCTGTCCATTCTATTCTACGACGCCCAAAGGTCAGGCAGGCTTCCGGCGAATAACCCGATTCCGTGGCGAGGGGATTCCGCTGTCAACGACGGCGACGCCGGCCACGATCTCAGCGGGGGGTGGTACGACGGTAAGCAGTAGTTTCATTAACCCTTTTTTAACCCCTTAGTAACTGGAATGGATTTTGACATGTCAATTTTGCAACCAATCTAAACGTCTTTTTCAGACTATTCCATTTATTAAAAGGGGGTGTTTATGTTCTCAAAAATATGAAAATTACTTGCAAAAGATGCAGATCCTGAGCCGGCTCATCTGGATCTGCACGTTTTGCAAGTACCACTATACAGGCCTGTGGTGTTGAAAGAGTTAATATTGATTTTCAAGAACTGTTCTGGAGTTTTATGAACATTTCAGGATATTTTGTTGCATAGACAAGCAAGAAAATGTTCCAATTTGAGGATTTATTTTGTCATTTTCAGGGAGTAGTTGTAAGTTGTGTTAATGAAAGCATTGGGTTTATTTCTGCCAACCAACGTTTGCCTGTATAAAATATTTAAATTCCATCTAATATGATTTCATTACGAAAACAATATGGGGATCTAACAAGGGGTAAAAGGAAGATGGAGAGTCACAAGGAGTGTCGAAAAAAAATCGATAAAGTTTGTAAAATGACTCCGAAACCTGGCTAGATAGCTTGGAAATGATGTAACTAAGAAAACAGGCAAAACTTATGGCTAAATTTTGAAAATTGGCCCAACATTTCAAAATTATTTTTAAAAATTGCTATCAAATAATATCGAATAAATAGTAACTCGACGCATCTGGAATTATTCATATCAATCAGTACTTAACAATTAGCAAAACCGCGCTCCACAATAACGCGACTATGTAAATACATTGGAACCTCTCTAAACCGGACACCCTGGGAGGTTCCCAGGGTGTCCGGTTTAGAGAGGTTCCAATGTAATAAAACACTCCACGAACAATGTGTGTCATTGTCCATGACAACAGAGACGACAATGAAATTAAGTACAGCGAAACATAATGCGGTTACCAGGGTGTCCGGTTTAGAGAGATTATATTGTACATAAGATTCTACTGTTGATTACATCGTACGGTCCTTCTCTCCACATGTTATTGAAGAACGGTTCATATTCGGTGTTTTATGAGTTATTTCGGCATACACTTTACGTCACCTCCCGCGATTTACACGTAAAAGTACGGTATTTTGACAGCATAAAGGTGGCCCGAAAGTTCGGAACGGTGAAAATAGTTATTTACGGTGAATGTGTAGATAATTGGCGATTTATGTCGTGAGTAATGTTTGAGCAAATCTACACAAATCCACCAAACTACCCATATGACACCAAAATAATGACCTGTTCAAACAACCCGTGCTTTCCTCAGGCTGATGGCCAATTAATCAGTGACAAGGATGCGATAAGTGCGGATTCCAAGAAGACCGCCCAGCGTTATCATCAGATCAGTGTGACATGTGGTCCCAGACGCTCATGTATAATGTCCGACCTTATCAGATATATACGACACGCCATGCGATGTTGTACCTTCGCACATCTGCGTAATTTCATTAAATACTATGTTTTTCATAAATAAAGTCATGTACTCTGAACATGTTGTCAACGTTTGACGTCATTTACGGACAATATTGTAAATTTTGTAAACGTATTTCATGAAATTACGCAGATGTCCGAAGGTATAAAATCGCATGGCGTGTCTCATATCAGAATACACGCGTCAGTCAGTCGTCACAAAACAAATAGCGTATGCAATGATAGATAAAGCCTAAACTGCCTTGTCAGGCCCGTACACAGGAATTAATTTACGGGGGTGCGTTATCGACGGCGCGATGGGCTAAACATTTGTTTGTGCACATCCACGGACAGACCTCGGCAGATTAACCCTTTCACCCCTAAGTAACTGGAATGGAGTTTGATATGTTAATTTTGCAACCAAATCCAATAATTATAAAATAATTTTCAGACCAGTCCATTATGAACATGGGGTGTTTTTGTTCTCAAAATTATGAAAATTACTTGCAAAAAGTGCAGATCCTGATGAGACGACTCGTCACGAGCCGGCTCATCTGGATCTACACTTTTTGCCAAGATCACTATACAGGCATGTGTTGTTTACAGGGTTAAGGGTACGCACCCGTCGCACCCCCTCTGCGTACGGGCCTGCTTGTGGTACCGACAAGATCCTGCTGATGCTACCTCTCTTAGACGTTTGTGAAACAAAAATACAATGGCTAAGCGTGTTATTAACATGTGGTTTGAAGGGGTACCCTGTGTATTATTGTGTGCACAAAAATATATGTTTTACTACATGTACTTAGAGCTATCAGATAAACGCATTGTTAGTCTAGTAACCGGTGAAAATGTATGTTTTACTACATGTACTTAGAGCTATCAGGTATGTTTTACTACATGTACTTAGAGCTATCAGATAAACGCATTGTTAGTCTAGTAACCGGTGAAAATGTATGTTTTACTACATGTACTTGAGCTATCAGATAAACGCATTTTTAGTCTAGTAACCGGTGAAAATGTATTGCGCCGGTTACTAGATGAAAATATGTTTATGCAGCATCTTATGCATGTCGCTGAATGGGAATTCGTCAGAAAACCGGCGCATATTGCGACGTGAAACATTTTATTCCGGCGCGGAGAGCAGCGCCAGCGTTACTTCCTTATTTATGCAGCTGGCGACCACGTGAAGTTTAACCTTCCAATGGCGTACTCCACGTGGGTTCTCGAGTGGGGATTCCTCAAGTTCAAGGACGCTTACCAAGCAGCTGGCCAGACACAGATGATGTGTGACTCGATCAAGTGGCCGCTTGATTACTTCCTGAAGTGTTGGATCCCGGCTCGGAACGTGCTGTATGTGCAGGTATGTTCTAGATATTGGTTCAGCTCGCATGGAATGAAAACAGTACTTGTTGTTGTTCATTGTGGTTGGCCGTTGTTTGTTATTGGGTATAAAACGTATTCAAGGTGCATGATCACGTGGTTACAACAACAACGTCGCCCACTCCAAAGTAAGTATTATTTGATAGTTTCCTTAATATGTAACGGATTTGTATGACATATGGCGTAGCAAACGCGTCTTCGTGAGCTGCATTTGGTGGTCTATGGAGTTCGGCACAGACTTATGTCTCCGACACGGAAATCGATTCTTCGCAAAAACGACAGAAGTTTGGGCGAAAATACAGAGACCACCAAAATGCAGCTTAACAAGACGCGTTTGATGCGCCATATTTCATCAAAATCCGTTACGTAATAAGGACACTATAAAAGAATACGTACTTTGAATCGGTACTTGTTGTTGTTGTTAGTACCACGTGATCATACACCTTGGTATTGTGGTGAGTGCAAGCATGTCCTCCATAATATTTAGCCAAGCCTGATGACTTTCATGAGATATGCTCCCCATATGTTTTGTTTTAAACTGTAATCGTTTTCAATTTACTATTGCGTTGAATCATGTTTCAAGCAAGGATGTGCCATGTTGGCATATGTAGTATTTGTAAAATAAGTTTGCATGCCATTCCTCATCCGCTCCACAATCTTCTAATCGTCTAACCTTTATGTTGCCGCTGTGGTTCCTATATTTCTCTTGTTAGATATATTACATATATATTATAATTATATTGTCTCCCGAACTGCAGGTCACCCAGAAAGGAACGCAGTCCCAGCCACCATTTATGTTAACGATTATAAATGTTCCCATTAGATGTTCAGTGATCTTAAGGTAGTCTTGTATTATTGAAGTTATGGCATTGGGATCGACAACGTAACTAAGATAATGGCAACGGTGCGTCGATCCATATCTTAGAACAATGTGTTTGAGAGCATTTAAATCAATATAGAATAGTTAATACATATCGAGCGCTACTTATTCAATAAAACAATTGATAGTACTTTGTTACCTATAATATAAACATGGGTTTAGAGGCCATATCTAGAGTTAGTTGCGAACAGTAACTCTTGCAATCTAATTGGGGGGGGGGGGGGGGGGTGGCGATCGCCAGCGGAATCTCTGCATAACGTCCGTGGCAGATGCACGGTACGGGAGTAGATGGCAAGAATTATTGTTCTCTAATCTAGAGTTACCTTTATTCAGAGCATGTGGTTGTTGTTGTTGTTTTAGGTTGGTAATGGTGGACAGGACCACAGTTACTGGGGCCGACCGGAGAACATGCACATGGGCAGGCCGGCCTACAAGGTCACCGCGAGCCGACCCGGAAGTGACGTAGCTGGAGACACCGCGGCAGCACTGGCGGCCGGCTATCTTGTATTCAAGGATATTTGTGGCGGTATATTTCGTAGAATAATTTCCAATTAGTTGTCTTATTTAATTGCACAAAAATATTAATTAATACTTGCTCTATAACAGTGTGGTCATAATACAATCAAAACGCATTACATACATTCAGCAAATTATTCAATAAAGATGATCATAAGTATATTAAACAAAAATAAATTATCAAATTGCGAAAGAAATAAGTTTAATGTGCAGAAAAGTAATGATTAGTATTATTATTATGTTTGGTATTGTTTAAATACATGCATTATTATTATTATTATTATTATTATTAAATCAGTTTTTATATTATTATTATTATATTAGTATTATTATTATAGTTATTATTGTATTACATCGCATTATTATTATTATTATTATTAAAATTATTATTATTTATTAGTAATTATTCTTATTATTATTATTATTATTAATATTATTATTATTATTATTATTATTATTAGTATTATTAGTATTATTATTATGTTTGGTATTGTTGAAATACATGCATTATTATTATTATTATTATTATTATTAGTATTATTATTATTAGTATTATTAGTATTATTATTATTAGTATTATTAGTATTATTAGTATTATTATTATTATTAGATACGGCGTATGCCAACAGACTTCTCACTGCTGCCAAAAGCCTGTACACATTTGCGAAGACGCACAAAGGAATTTACAGCCAAAGTGTGAATGAAGCCCAAGCCTTCTACGGGTAACATAGTTGTGAACAACAACTCTTGCAATCGACGCACGTACCGTCTGCTACGGACGGTACGGGAGTATATTTCAAGAGTTACTATTCGCAACTACGGGGTAACATAAATCCTGTTATTATCCGTAGTCACCTCGACGTGCACAATGAATCAATGCCATGCACTCGTGGTCTATTCGTAGTCACCTCGATGTGCACTATGCACACAAGTCTTATCTATTCGTCGTCACATCGCAGTCACATGTACTATGTGTCAAGGTCACGCACTGGAATAGCTGTCTTTTCAGAGTCAACTCAATGTGCACCGTGCGTCACGTTTTCGCACATCTTGTCCTGTCGCAGTCCTCTCGATGTGCACTATATGTCACTCAAAATATGCGTAGTCATCACAGTGTGCAAGTCACTCCTTCCCCCACCCCACCCTCCAAATGATTCGATAACATTTCATAGCATACCCCCACCCCGCGGGAATTATATTTCAATATCTAACCATTCCAGGTCAACGAGGTTATATCGCAATATCTAACCATTCCATGTCAACGGGTTATATCGCAATATATAACCATTACAGGTCCACGGGTTATAACGACGAGCTGACAGTGGCGGCGGCCTGGCTCCACAAGGCTACCAGCGAGGCCAGCTACCTGCAGGAGGCCCGGGCGTCCCACCAGCACGGCACGCCCTGGGCACTCTCTTGGGATGACACCAAGGTCGCCGGCGCCGTGAGTGTCAGATAGCTATACCATTTTTCCGAGGGAAACTTTATACGTTGGAAACGCGAATGCTGAAACGCCTGCTGTTGTTTTTATATTTTGTATTCTTCTGCAGTAAAATATGGTTTTACAGCACTTTAGAATCATTTCCACTGAAAATGATTATAAGGTGCTGTCAAAACATGGTTTTCATGATCAAAATGGGAAAACAATAAACAGCAGACGATAAAACTTAATTCAGCATTTGTGGTGAGTGTCAGATAAATATAACATTGTGCCGCGGAAAACCTTGAATGCGGGAAACATAAATGTTCGTCTGCTCTTGTGTGATATTTTATATTCTTTCTCAGTAAAACATGGCTTGACAGCACTTTAGAATCATTTCCAATGGAAATAATTATAAGGTGCTGTCAAAACATGGTTTTCATGAGTAAAGTGGGACTGAATAAACAGCAGACGATGAAATTAACTTCAGCATTTCTTGTGAGTGTCAGACAAATATAATATTGTGCCGCTGAAAATTTGAACGCGGCAAACGTAAATGTTCGTCTGTGTGATATTTAATATACTTTGTCAGTAAAACATGGCTTGACAGCACTTTTCCAATGACCCATGTATGAGGTTTAGACTGGAGAAATGGGGCTTATAGGTTTTTCGACCATTGCAGATTCAAGTCTGCATGTGCATCGGCACAGTCTGATCAGGATCTGCACGTAACTGGTCGCCATTCCATCAAAATCCGTTGCATATTAAGGAAACTATAAAATAATATTTACTTTGAGTGGGCGCGCTTTCAACACTTTCAGACATTGTTGTTGTTGTGGTAACCACGTGATCATGCACCTTGTAGTCATTACTAAATATTCTCTTGCAGTTGTTGTTGTACGAACTCACCCAGGATGCATCGTACAAGAATGACGTCACTGGTTTCGTCAGCAGCTACATGCCGGGCGGCAGTGTGACGCAGACGCCGTGTGGACTGGCCTATAGAGACCAGTGGGGTGCCAACAGATACGCAGGTACCCGTGTCGTCTGCCTGGCCAATGGAACTGGGGTGGTTAAATTAACGATAGTACGATACTACGATGGCGATAGTACGATACTACGATGACAATAGTACGATGACGATAGTACGATACTACGGTGAGATAGTACAATGCCTATGATACTACGGTGACGATAGTACGATACTACGATGAACGATAGTACGATGGCGATAGTAGAATAATACGACGACAATAGTACGATACTACGATGACGATAGTACAATACTTACAATACTACGATTACGATAGCACGATGCTACGATGACGATGATACGATACTGCGATAACGACAGTACGATATTACGATGACGATAGTACGATACTACAGTGACGATAGTACAATGTGTTGACGATTGTACGAAACTACGATGAACGATAGTACGATGGCGATACTAGTACGATACTATGACAATAGTACAATACTATGATGACGATAGTACGATACTACGATGACGATAGTACAATACTTACGATACTACGATGATAATAGTATGACACTACGATGACGATAGTACGATACTACGATGACAATATTACAATATTTACGATACTACGATGGCGATAGTACGACAATACGATGATGATCGCACGATGCTACGATGACGATAATACCATACTTCGATGGTGATAGTACGATACTACGATGACGATAGTACGAATATACGATGACGATAATACGATACTTACGATGACGATAGTACGATGGCGATAGTACGATACTACGATGACGATAGTACGGTATTACGACGACAGTACGATGCTACTATGACGATAACACGATACTGCGATGACGATAATACGATACTACGATACTACGATGACGATAGTACGATGCATATAGTACGATGCTACGACGACGATACTACGATGACGATAGTACGATGATACGATGACGATAGTACGATACTACGATGACAATAGTACGATGCTTACGATTCTACGATGACGATAGTACGATGGCGATAGTACGATAACGATAGTACGATACTGCGATGACGATAGTACGATGACGATAGTACGATGCTACGATGACGATATCACGATGCTACGATAACGATAGTACGATACTACGATAACGATAGCACGTTGGCATAAACGGAACACCGTGTTGAGCTGTCCAATATCGAATATATCACCACTTCTAGTTTCCATTGATTGAATGATTGATGCTATCAGTCGCAGAGTAGTATACCCATTTGTGACAGTGAGTAGAGAAATGGGGCTTATGGAACCAGCGTATAGTAGCACATCAGCCTGATGATTGTTTCGATTAGTGTAGATCCGTATCAGTCTATTCCACATTTGCTTTGGACTTTTTGTCAAATTTCGACGTCATTTACGGAAAATATCGTAATTTTTGTAAATATTTTTCATGAGATATCGCACATATTCTTAGGTACAAAATCACATGGTTTGTCTCATTTGTGACATGTGACTGGAGAAATAGCGCTTGTGGGATTATTTACCAATGTAGCGCCTGATCAAATAGCTCACGTATGTAGCCTGATAATGATCTATGTTGCTTGTTACAAGTCAGATGGGTGTTTCACAAATGGAATAGTGAACAGTGCAGATCCTGATCAGACGGTGCGGATGCACAGGCTAATCCGGATCTACACCGGTCGCAAAACCCGTAAGCCCCATGTCTCCAGTCACAGCCACATTTATGTTTCAGCAAACGCAGCGTTCGTGGCGACAATGGCGGCGGCGGACGGTATACACCCTGATCAGTACAAGACGTGGGCGATGAGCCAGATCAACTACATCCTGGGGGACAACAAGTACCACATGAGTTACGAGATCGGATTTGGCTCCAACTACCCACGGAAACCCCACCATAGGGGAAGGTCATTATAAGTAGTGCACTGGAACCTCTCTAAACCGGACACCATTTTCATTCATGTGTGCCGGTTATTTTTTTATCGGTGTCACTGTTATTTATCGCCGATAAAAGTATCTGTTCGTGATCGCAAAGTACTAAATCAAGTTCTTGAGGCGTCAGATCCCTGATTTACACCCTGTGCATCTCTATAGATAGGTTCCACTGTACACTATGTGGCAGTGACTGGAGAAAGATGGAGTATGACACTTGTGACCAGTGTAGATCCTGATCAAATAGCACACTCCTGTAGCCTGATGACGATCTATATTGCTTGGTAAAAGTATGACGGGTGCTTCATCGATGGAATGGCGAACAGTGCAGATCCTGATCAGACTGTGCGGATGCACAGGCTGATCTGGATCTACGCTGGTCGCCGTTTTTCTCCAGTTACACTGGCCTGTTTTAATGTATAGTGTCAATGTACCTATGAATGCATTCACTTGCCCAGGTGGGGTGGGTCACTCCATGTGAATTAGACAACATAAACTGGATCAGGAATTAGACAGAAATAAATCTGCGGCGTTTAGACGTAAGTCACTTTCAGTCGTATATACTTTATAGGAAAGTGTTGATCCATTAAACAGATATTCAACTGGATGTAGAAAATTAGACTATAGATCTTTCCAATTTTGGATCAATTTTCAATATGTCTAAATCCGGGAGTCAGCACACCAAACCCACATCCCAGACATTGGCATGAGCATAAATAGTTACATTCTAATAATTCCAGCACAAAATTATTTACACAATTCCCTAACATTTGATTGGCCCGTAGCAAATCTCTGTCCAAAATGTATATTCCAGTAAACTCCCACGCCGAACTACGTTCTACAGGTGCGCTGTCAGTGCTGTCAATGTAAACAAATGGCTGCCGTCTGTCAAAATAAACACATTTTCTTGATGAATTTATTTCAACTGCTGGAATTATAAGGAATGAATGGCATTTTTGTGGAATTTATCGGGGATATAAACTTGGAAATGTCGCGGGAATACTGGACGAGACATTCCTATAGTATACCTTTGGTTACACTAGTTCGATATGTCATTGCAGTGCCTGTCCGACCACGACGACGAGCTGTAATATGGGCAACTCTGGCCCGAACCCGAATCTCCTTAAAGGTAGTAAATACACCAATATGAGGCTGTAAAGTGTCCATTTCGAAACGCAAATGTAGTCCGGTAAAAATAAACCCCATGTTACGCTACAGACATGGTTTGTTTGCTGGCCCTTGTCAACATATGTACGGATGTGCTTGAGAAACATGGCAATGCATTTTTTCTTCATTTCATGCCCATTTACACGATCTTTAAGATATACATATACAAAGTAGACTAAATAATATAATGTAGCTGACAATTCCGTTCTTTTTCAAACACCACAAGAGGAGAACTGGCTGATGGCTGGAGTACACAAAAATGGCCGAGCTAGCCACTCCATGGGTCATATAGCATACAGTAACGAGGAAATGTTCACATATATGTTATACATATATTCCATCACATTTAATAAGCAGTTATATAGCAAAACTATTTAGTATTTTCTAACCTTCAGGCGCCGTGGTGGGCGGGCCCGATGGCGGGGATAACTACGCGGACCGCCGGGACGACTACGTGAAAAACGAGGTGGCCTGTGACTATAACGCGGGATTTCAGTCCGCGCTTGCAGGTATGCCATTATTTAACATAAATTGTCGTCGTCTGCTGATTACTTTTTATTTTCCATTTCTATCAACAAAACCAATGGCAATGATTCTAATCTAGAGTGCTGCAAAAACTATATTCTAGCGTGCTACCAAAGCGTGTTGTAGTGAGAGAAAAGACACAAAATAAAACAAATACAATTAACATTGAATTAACATCAAATTAGCGTCTGCTGAGTATGTATTATTTATCAACAAACACATTGTGTGGTAGCACTTTAGAATAATTTCCATTGGAAATCATTTTAAAGTGATGTCAAACCATGTTTTAATGAGAGAAAAGACACAAAATACAAAATAACATTAATGCTGAATTAACATAAATTATCGTCTACCGAGTATTTATTATTTTCCATTTTTATCAACAAACATAGTTCGGCAAAACAACATTGAAGTGATGCCAATTAAATTCAAATCGTTTCCGAAAAAAGTCTCTTTAAATCATACGCAATTTTACTCCAATATTAAATATAATATCGGAGCAAAATTGGGTATGATTTAATGAAGCTTTTGTCGTTCATGCCACTTAGTGTATGTGCTATTTTCGTGTTTGAGCCTGTTGTTTTGACTACAACAATGGAGTATCGTTCGCTCTTTCGGGTCTGCCATAACTGACCCATGAAAGGGTGAATTCCAGACGTCAATTATGTCAATAACGGAAATAATGTTACGCACAGAATATAGTGAACAAGAGATGTCAGAGGCCAACGAAGCGCGCCCGGTGGCAGCAAAGGAGCCAATGGCACATTATAAAACATAACGTGCTGGATAAGGGAAACAACATTTATGAGCCATTTACCGGAGCGTGTTAAGGTTTGGAGCGTACAAAGTGTTTGACCTTGACCCTGGGCTTAGCAGAGGTAGAGGACCCTTGGAGCAATGCGTGTGTGAAATATGAAGCAACTCCAGAAAATATAGGCCATTTACCCGAGTGTTAAGGTTTCGGGATGCACAAAGTATGTGACCTTGACCCTGGGCTTAGAAGGGGCGGCACGGACGTGGATTTGCAACAGCGCAGTAGAGGACCCTTGGAGCAATGCGTGTGTGAAATATGAAGCAAATCCAAGCAAGGACACAGAAAATATAGGCCATTTACCCGCGCGTCCGAGCGTTAAGGTTTCGAGATGCACAAAGTATGTGACCTTGACCCTGGGCTTAGAAGGGGCGGCACGGACGTGGATTTGCCACAGCGCAGTAGAGGACCCTTGGAGCAATGCGTGTGTGAAATATGAAGCAAATCAAAGCAAGGAAACAGGAAATATAGGCCATTATATTTTTTGAAGACGGACAGACAGACAGACGGACGCCTACGACGCCGAGGGTATGCCATAAACACTTCTTCCTTCGGAAGGCGCGCTAAAAATTAGTTTTTACGGAATAAAAATATGTAATTCTCATTTGCATAAATTTGCAAAATTTTTGCAGATATTATACCTCTGTAACTGCGTTGGTAAAGGTGATAGGATTTTCGACATTTAGTTTGTAGTCCCGTTGTCTATTCATTCAGGTAATAAAGATACAATGTAAAAACACGATTTTTCGTGACATCATTTACGGAAAATATCATACATTTTGTAAATAATTTTCCTGAAAAATCTTCTTGGGTACAAAATCACATGGCTTGTCTAATATGCGTGGCTGTGACTGGGGAAATGGAGATTATGGGTTTTGCGACCAGTGTATATCAAAATCAGTCTGTGCATCCACACTGGCAGTCTGATCAAGATCTGCATTGTTCGCCAATGCCCAACCATCCATCACGCTTCCAACAAGAAAGATAGATCATTATCTATCTACGGGAGGGTGCTACTTGATCAGGAGCTACACTGGTCATAGCTCTCATAAGCCCCATTTCTTCAGTCACAGCAACATATGAGACACGCCATGTGAGTTTGTACCTTCAGACATCTGCGTCATTTTATTAAATACGTTTACAAAATTTACAATATTTTACATAAATAAAGTCAAAAGTTGACAAAATTTTCAGAGTACCTGCGGAATAATTCCGCATGTACTCTGAAAGATTTGTCAACTTTTGACACCATTTACGGAAAATATTGTAAACTTGGTAAACTTATTTCATGAAAATACGCAGATGTCCGAAGGTACAAAATCACATGGCGTGTCTCATATGTGTCTTGTAATCACAGGTCTGCTCTCCTTCTCGGTGAAAAACGACCTTCCAGCGGCACCGACAGCCAAGTGTTAGCGTGGTCCGATCGTCAATACGCTGGATACGGACCGGTCTCATATCTAGGTTATCTAACTTGGACTTGGACTATCACGAGTAACTTCCCTTGGTACTACTTACGAGGCATCTTCGGCGTAGGTGGAATTTGTCCGTTTGGCGCCACGTTGCTTTTAGCAATGCATGTCATTCTTGATCAATGATTGGTTCTGTTAGAGCATACATAGTGAAAATTATAAATATTTGGCGACCATCTTGGATTTATGGTAAATGTAAAAATGACCAAAATACATATAAAACTTATTTAAATTCTCCATTACACCATCTACGTCAATTTAGCATAATAAACACATTTACTACACCATTGGTGTTTCGAAATGTAAAAATTATAGATATCTGGCGCCATGTTGAATTTATTATGTTTCGCACTGGTCGGATTTTTGTAAATGTTTAAGTTTGTACCAACATATCTTCCATCCATGAAAAAATTGCACTTTTGTCCGGCGCGTATAGATTATTTTGTTAAAGGACACCATTATTTGAGGTAAAACCGACAAATTATGAATTCTAACATTAATGTCTCCCAGGAGGTTCTTCTAAGGGAAATTATCCGTGATTTCCCAAGTTCCGTAACCTATTTATAGGACTGGTCTATACAGTTGCAACTGCTTGATAATGATGTGCAAGCATATTGATTGAGGCATGTGTGTGTGTCGGTGCGCCTAATCTATATGTATTCTGGTACAGTCGCTGAATAAAATGTTACTTAAAATTATCGTGTGCGATTTTTCCACTGGCACTAGCTTTATCCCGTTTAACTATTTCACCCCTAAATAGGTGGAATGGATTTTGATATGTTAATTAGCAGAATAAACCATTCGTCACAAAATGATTTTCAGACAAGTCCATTTATGAAAACGATTTATGTAAATTGGAGTCAAAGTGGCACATATACTACTACTGTCGCATAAACCTATGCCGAGATGTCACTCAGCATTACTCAGATTACTCAAATGTGTTTATGCAGTATCTCCTGTATGCAGCTGAATGATAATTCGTCAGGAATCCGGCGCCGATTTCGACGTGAAACATGTTACGCCGGTGCGGAGTTTAGCAACAGTGAAAATGAACCTTACATATGCTTATGATACGGTGGTAGTAAAGGTGCCACTTTGACCCAAATTTACATAAATTTTCATAAATGGACTTGTCTGAAAATCACATTGTGACTGTGAACACAGAGTTCATATTATAAAGCCGTTTATCCAGTCGGTATATTCGGACACTCGGGCAAATACGGCCGGGAAACTTTCGGGATTGCTTCGGCTTGTGAAGGAAGCGATGCCAGCTTGTACCCAGTCTCCCTGCTGGTTCCGACACACGAGTGGCCCCCCGCTGTCTCCCTGTACAGTGTATAGAGGATATTACATGGGTGATTATTTAATATGATCTTTATTAAACAGTTCGTCAACTATGAGCCCAGTTTCTGCTTCCGACACATATAGGACCACAGGTTATTTCGGTATATATGGGCTATTTCGGTATATCTGGTTGTTTGGGTGTATTGTTACCAGCATACAATTTACGACACATCCCGCGAGTTATACGTATAAGTATGGTTCCTTTGTGGGTATTTTGACAATATAAAAGGGGGTCCGAAAGTTCGAAACGGTGAATGTGTAGATAATTGACGATTTATGTCGTGTGTAATGATTGAGCATTAGAAGTTGCACAAAACTATGCCAATTACCCAAAACCAACTAAATCCACCAAATTTACACAAAATTCACCAAAATACCCATATGACACCAACATTCTGACCATCAGTTCAAACATGTGTGCAGGACCCTCTGTCTCCCAGTATAATACATAGAGGATTTTACATTGTGATCATTTTTAGCTGTTACTGGAGAAAGTGTGTATATCAGTTGTACGAACAGTATAAATCCGCAGTCTGATCAGGATTTGCACTGTTCGCCATTCCATCAAATGAAATACCCATCATGCTGCAGGAGTGTGATATATGATCAGGAACTACACTGGTCACAAATGTTTCTCCAGTGGCAGACACAATTAACCCTTGAAATGCTGAATTTAAGTCATATTATTTGAATAGTGACTTTATTAAATTTTCGACCACATGGTCCTTATCAAAATAGTTAGAAACTGTATTGGCAGTCCTATAATGATAGATATACAATCTACTACTAATAAGAGCAAACGGGTTGGACTAAAAGGTTGAACAACATTACCTACATGCTATTAAGGAGAGAGACGTTGTGTGGAGAAGTGACTGTGCAAATCATATTGACAAAGTTGATATACGACCAAGAAAAGAGTGTACGTGGAATCCGTAACTTACCGGACAGATTCCGCCTTCTACGTAACTTACCGGACAGATTCCGCCTTCTACGGAATCCGGTCGGAAACCGGCACAAAGACGGCCTGTCATGCTATCAATGGCGTAGTACGTCTGACACGTTTCCGGTTCCTCAATCGGAAGTTCGATGGACATTGCTGTTCTGGAAACTGCTCCGCCTACAAAATAGTTCCAACATCGTATTGAGTAGGCCTACTCTACTCTAACCAAGTCGATGCAATAGCCAATGCATAGCACAACATGGTCCACCTTATAACTCATTACTAATCATGATAATATGTCTAGAATATTTATAACTTATTCATCCATCGAAATCCTTATCAGTAAGTTATAAATATTCATTATATCGCTATCACGGAAACTGCTCCGCATATAATTAGTACATGTACCAACATTTTAAACCGAACACAAATTAGTTCCACATATTTCATATCTGGATTCGAATTAAATCGGATTATGTAGCTACCTGTAAATGTTCTGAAGCTCGGATTGAATCGGATTACAGCAAACTGCTGGCAATCCAAGATGCAGATAAATCGCAATCTTAAGGCGACACATTTTGGGGGAAAATGGGGCGGTCGGACATTTTTATTTTTTATTTTCAGGCAATACTAAAACGAGGTGTTGAACGGCAAGGCGCAGTTGCGTGCAATAGTGTTTTGTAATAACATGTTCATATTGAAGTATTGCTAATCTGGAGGGGGCGGGTTCCGGGGTTGCTGTATTGCGCTACGTAAAGCACTCAGATAAAAAGCTGTGGGAGAGGTATAATACGCGGGCCGCATCATTCTCGTAAATTTTACCAATTTTCTTTTAATTTAAATAAAAAACCCTTGTGCGGGCCGTTTTATTAGGGGCGGGCGGGGATGAGAATCTAAACATTAATTTTGTGTAGCCTAAACTGCGCATAAATATAACACAACTACTGGCGGAAATTTCATATTTGAAGTCGAAGACACGAGTTCTACTTGCGCCGGTGCGTTCCGACTGGTTGGTTTACCAGAATCCCGATATCTCTGGTTTGGCCAGATACATGTTTGACTTTCTTGTTACTGGAGAGCTTAACCCGGTTATATCCATTATACAAGTAGCAAAGCAAGATAAGTACTGATCCTAGGGAGTGGTGCTAAGTGACTGTTGTGTGGTGAGGTCCTGGCACCAGATCAGGATATTCTAATTTCAGGGCTGAATATATATTGAGTAAAATATTCAGTTTTGATTTTGGTCTCCACCCCCCTCCCCCCCCCCCCCCCCCCCCCATCACAAAAGGTGAAATACGGGAATCGACCCCGTAAATCCGGTTTAGAATAACAATTAATAAGTAAATAAATAAAAACATAAATAAATAAATAATAAATAAATAAATGCGAGTAAATAAATCGATAAATCTACCTGCGTGGGTACAGCCCCATCCTGTCATGACGCACACCTGACCCTCGGAGGGAAAGTTTGCGTCACCGGCCTCGGGGAGGAGGATCCTCTCTATGTTGCTGAACTCTGGCCCCGAGGGGACGCTGGCCTCCAGCCGCACTAGGGCGATGTCGTTGAACCACATACCTAGAACATGTAACGAAATATGTACAGTGGAACCTCTCTAAACCGAACACCAATATAACGTCTATGATCGTATTTGATGGGTTTCTTTGTCATTTATCTCAGATGATAATGTACATTTATGAGTGCAAAGGATCCACATACGTATGAGAATGGTAAAATGCCTGATTTACAGTGGAACATCTCTAAACATGACACCCTGGGGACCTCCCAGGGTGTCCGGTTTAGAGATGTTCCACTGTATTTCATCGTCCATCGATGACATGTAGAAATAAAATAAGGACTGTATTATCAGTTTCGCCAGATACATTCAAAACCTACGGCTATTTATATATGTATACCGCTGGCTACATCAGTGGATCGATAACAGCAGCTACCACGTGACTTACCTGGACATTTTCGACAGCGAGCAGACAGAAAGTATCAGAGAGATTTTGGATTTTGCACGTCAATCTGTCTAGACGTTGTTGTTGTTTTTGTGGTAGTCACTGTATGAAAATGTATTGTACATATTGTGGAGCGCCGTGGCGTAATGGTTAGTGTGTCGGACTACTGATCCAAGGGTCGTGGGTTCGAGCCTGACTAACGGCGTGCGTTGTGTCCTTGAGCAAGACACTTTATCCACACTGCTCCAGTTCACCCAGCTGTAAATGGGTACCGATAATTCGTAGTTGCTCTGTAAATACGAATTACCGGCTTCTCTCAAGAATCTCTACCTCCGTTCTTTCTCCCATTCTTGGGAGACGGCATGCAAGGTCATAGAGCCAGTGCCGCCGTTAAATATAAGCTAAAAAAAATAAAAGAATTGTACATATTAACCATTCAATACTTTGCCTGACTAAAATTGAGTCAGGTGTGTATGTTAATGTTTTACCTTACGTTTATCGGAGATAAATAACTACAACATATGAGAAAAGTGAATCACTATAATCGAGGAATTTGAATATAGAAATCCGGTGAAGAATGCTCCAAACTCGATCCACAAATTGGCACAATTCGCACCACCCTTGGCCAGGACTTGGCTACTTGACAACAGCGACATAGCAAGGTTCTGGCCAGTGGGAGTGCGAGATGTGGAACAAGTTTAGAAAGGGGTGCAGGAGCATTCCTCGAGAAAATATTGCTTTCTACATTCAATTCCCGCTAAAATAGTGATTGTAAAGCTATAATGTTCATATAAAGTACATGTACAATGTATAGTCATTTCCCTCAGAAAAACAGTTACAGTAAGTTACAGTAAAAATACACACCTGGCCAAATGTTAGGGGGGGGGGGTGGTGTTCGTAACTCTTGCCCCAGCCCTAGCTACGCACGTGCATACTCATAGAAAGTGGTACGTATGTACGTATGTCAATATACCCCCCCCCCCTCACATACTCCATATATCAGGGTCATTAAATTGGAACGTACTTATCAAATGTTTATAATATCGTCTGCTGTCACTATATTATCACTATATATTTTTAAAGTTTGCTCTTCGAACTTCTGAGTCGTACGCTGCTTTTCACTTACATATATACATTATTATTTGTGAACACATCCACTAAATATTTGCTATCAGCATGCTCAGTGCAAATGTTATTCTAAATTCCAATGTTGCACTGACGAACTTCTTAGTCGTACGAAGTTTAATGAAACGGGCACATGATTTACAAGAGGATAGTGTCGTTCATACCACAAAGTGTGGATGCGCGGTCTAACTTGTATTAACTTGTATTATAACCAACTTACTAGAGTGGTCGTATTGCGGGTGGACGATGATACGGTCCACGTCTATCTCCCACATCCGCCAATCGTTTTGGTGTAATGCCCAGCCCAGCAGGTCCATGAATCGATCCGCCATGGCAACCTAGGTGATAATATAAGTAATACTTAGCACGGTTCGTCCGCATGTATGAGGAGATAATCCGCGAGCTTATCAGTCGTACATGCTGACAACCGTGCTATAAGTAATTAATTCCATACCCATCATCACCATCATCATCATCATCATCATCATCATCATCATCATCATCATCATCATCATCATCATCATCATCATCATAATCATCATCAATATCATCATCATCATCGATGTATTGATTGACTGATTTATCTATTGATTTATTGATTTAAATATTGATTTATTGATGAGTGCGACTATAATGTCATATTATGTTGTGTACCAGTTGTTGGTTGTTGCTACTTTTGTTTTTCCATTGGTGGTAGGGGGGGTGGGGGCATTGTGAACCGGTGATTACCTGAAGATCTGCCCGAGCCAGCCTGACCTCCCATGCATGCGGTATCAGTGCCTCTTGTCTGAAACAAATCAAAACGCACATGTCAGAATACTTGCTGCTGCCAGTCTGCCAGGTCACCTGCTGTTATCAGCTCTCATAACATTAATTACAAGGAGGCTAAGTCCACAAGGGACTTAGCCTCAATCCCCCACCGACCCCTTAAATCCATAATGAATTCAGTGCACATTTCACTGACCCCTTCTATTCAAACGGCAGAAGAAATGTTAGTACCGAATTGTAGGTTGAAATGACATTTGCATGTATCTAAGCGGTCCACGCATCATGAGTATTGTCAGCGCATCCACTGGGCACACGCTGTACGAATTCTACGTGAAATACGCTGGACAGAATAAGTGTCATCAATAAGTTCTACATTCCAAAGCTCATACAGGCGTTGTAACAATAAACAAGAGGGTCATGATGGCCCTAATTCGCTCACCTGAATCCATGAAACCAGAGGAGAATGTGACATTGAGTCCGTATGTGTTTTAAAAAAATTGTGCTATTTTTAGATGGCGGTCATCTTGGATGAAGCGATGACTCTCATTTTACCAAATCTGAAAATGGGTCACCCAAGGATCTTAACTTACTATGAAGTTTGGCCAGCATCGGCCATGTGGTTCCTGAGAAAAAGACGTTCAAAATCTCGAATAAATGTACCTTTTGGAGGACATCATGGATGACATAATCATCCGATTCCGACAAATATTGCACGAGAGGAATCGCCTCACCGATACCTTCAATTTGATATATGACATGAGCATATTTGGTCAAAAATAAAATTTGACCTCACGGGCCACGCCCATTTCTGACCCCGAGGTCACCATTTGAACACCTTTGAAAGACAGGTTGAAGTAACGGACCGAGGTCTATAAATAGATTAAATATACATAAAAGCATCAATGAATGAAGAAAAAAAAGGATTTGTTTTTTACTCTCTCCTTATACTCCAATAATGGAGTATAAGGAGTGAGTAAAAAAAATATATATATTTTTCTTCATTCATTTTGCGCATATTTAATGTATTTATAAACCTCGGTCCGTTACTTCAACCTGTGCTTTGAAAGAGCATTCTACGTCGATCATTCCTACCAAGTTTCGTCGAAATCCGGCTGGCGGTTCATGAGAAGAAGATTTTTTAAGAATTTGTGCTATGTTTAGACGGCGGAAATTTTAACAAATCTGAAAAGGCTTCACCCATGGACCATAACTGTGAAGTTTGGCTACCATGGGCCAAGCGGTTCGTGTGAAGAAGACTTGAAATCTCTAATAAAAGAACGACATTTTGACCTTTCGGCGGCCATCTTGGATGATATGACCATCCAATTTCGACAAAAAAATGTACCAGAGTGATCGCCTCTTTGATACCTTCGATTTAATATAGACATGACCATATTCGGTCAAAAATAAATGTTACCCCAATTTGACCCCACGGGCCACGCCCATTTTTGACCCCGGGTTCACCATTTTAACATACAATGTATTTGAAAGAGCATTGTATTTCGATCATTCCTACCAAGTTTCGTCGAAATCCGGCCGGCGGTTCATGAGAAGAAGATTTTTTAAGAATGTGTGCTATTTTTAGACGGCGGCCATTTTAACAAATCTGAAAAGGCTTCACCCATGGACCATAACTTTTAAGTTTGGCCACCATGGGCCAAGCTGTTCGTGTGAAGAATAATTTTGAAATCTCTAATAAAAGAACAATCTTTTGACCTTTCGGCGGCCATCTTGGATGACATTTCCATCCGATTTCGACAAAAACTCTTCGATTTGATATATGACATAACCATGTTCGGTCAGAAATAAAATTTGACCCCAATTTGACTCCACGGGCCACGCCCATTTTTGACCCTGGGGTCACCATTTTAACAACGTTGAAAGAGCATTGAACATCGATCATTTTTACCAAGTTTCGTCGAAATCCGGTTAGTGGTTCATGAGAAGAAGATTTTTGAAGAATTTATGCTATTTTTAGACGGCGGCCATCTTGGATTAGCGATGACGTCAATTTTAACAAATCTGAAAAGGCTCCACCCAAGGACCATAACTTTTAAGTTTGGCTACCATGGGCCAAGCGGTTCATGTGAAGAAGAATGTTTAAATATCTAATAAAAGAACGACTTTTTGACCTGTCGGCGGCCATCTTGGATGACATAACCATCCGATTTCGGCAAAAAAATGCACCAGAGTGATCGCCTCGTTGATATCTTCGATTTGATATATGACATGACCATATTCGGTCAAAAATAAAATTTGACCCCACGGGACACGCCCATTTTTGACCTGAGGTCACCATTTTAGCAACTTTGTAAGAGCATTGTACATCGATCATTCCTACCAAGTTTTGTCGAAATCCGGTTGGCGGTTCTTGAGAAGAGTATTTTTGAAGAATGTGTGCTATTTTTAGACGGCAGCCATCTTGGATTACGTAATGACGTCATTTTAACAATTTTGTAATCCCCCTACCTAAGGACCATGACCATGAAGTTTGGTGACTATAGGCCCAATTGTTACCGATCGAGGAGAAGACGTTTGAAAATGTTCACGGACGGACGACGACGGACGACGGACACATTGCGGTAACAATAGCTCACATGTGCTTTGCTCAGGTAAGCTAAAAAATGAATGAAAGAACGAAATGAATTGATAATGAAAAATAAGTATAAAGATGGAATGAAAGAAAGGAAACGGATAAAGAAACGATAACAAGAAATCTTTCAAGTAAGGAAAAAACATTAAAATGCAAACGAATTTAAATTAAACAAAATCAAATCGCCAATGCAATGAGTGAGGGCGAGGATGGGCTTTGCAACAAGATAGAAAGAATGGCATTGGTACTTAAAACGTAAAAAAAAAAGCAAATAAAGACAGAAAGAAATGAAGAAAGAAAGAACCACACACACGAAATAAAGATTAAAACATCAAACCCACTATCGACACAATGCGCGAAGGTGACGATAATCTTTGCGACTATAAAGTGAAAAACTGAAACAAAGAAAGAACTAAAAGAAATATAGAAAGAACAAGAGACCCAGAACGACAAACCCACCATCAAAGAAATGAACGAAGGTGAGAATATCCTGTCTTGTGGGGCAAGAAACAATGAATAACGCAAAGAAGAAGAAGAAGAAGAAGAAGGCGGATGAGGGGGCAAGAAAGAAGAAAACAGAAACAAAGGACCAACCCGCAGTCGAAGCAGAGGGTGGACGTGTGAATCCAATGGTCGTTGAGCAGCAGGCAGTGCGGTACTCTTTGCAACAATAAACAAGGATTAAGAAGAAGAATAAGATGATGGAGAAGAAGAAGAAGAAGAAAACAGAACAAAACGACCAACCCACCGTCGAAGCAGTGGGCGCAGGTAAGGATCAATCTGTCATTGAGCGGGCAGTGAGGGTAATATTTGCGAGAAAATTGCAAACTGAAGATTAAAACGAAGAAGAAGAGAAGAAGAAGAAGAAGAAGAAAAATAAGAAAACAGAAACAACACCACCAACCCGCCGTCGAAGCAGTGGGATCGAGGACATGAGGATCCAACGGTCGTTGAGCAGCGGTCGGTGAGGTATTTTTGTACAACTAGAAACAAGCATTAAGAAGAAGACGACGAGGATGTAGTAGAAAAAAGAAGAAGACGAAGCCGGGAAAGAACAAAAATAAACAAAAGCACCAACCCGCCGTCGAAACAATGGGCGGAGGTGAGGATCCAGCGGTCATTGAGCAGCGAGCCGCCACAGTAGACGTGTCGGTGGTCGACGGGGATGACGCCGAACAGGCGCCGGGTGACGATCTTCCCCTGAAGGAAGACGAGCCAGGGCGTGTCCCCGTCCGAGATGGTCGACCCGCCGATCACACGCTTCTGGCGGGATACCGCCGCCTCGCCTGTGAGAGAAGGTTAGACCCTTTCAACTGACCCCTTCAGTGAAGGGGTCAGTGTTGAAGAAGAGAGCTAACGACGAGGGAGTTAGCTTCCTCATTCCACTGGGACCTTCAAGTACATTTTAAATGCATCTAGTGTTGTGGAATGTGGATAAGGTATCCGCCTCGCAGCTGGGAAGTTAAATTAGTAGGGTCATTTCCGATTCCAGGGTCATTTCCGATTCCGTGACTAAAATGTTTCTACCTTTTTTTGTTATTGTTGATTTGTCAACTTAAACCATTTTAGGAAAATAATAGGTTCTACATTTTATTTTTTAATTAAATTTTAATCAAAATTAAAAATGGCCGCCAACGACATTTTTAAATATATATAATGCATTATCTCTGCAATGAGATAATCAAGAAACACAAATTAGGTGTCGTTTCCCAATAAGTATATCATGCCAAAACTGCAGGTATGGGTAATTTTAAGTTTGGACCTTAAGTCCAAGATGGCAACCGTCTACCATCTTAAAATGCATAATACTCCATATTGATAGTGGGGGCTAAGCTAAAAGTTAAACCAATGTGTATATATTCACAAATGTTAGCATGAAACACCTGCTGGACGGTGTGTGTGTTGGTTTGGAAGTCAAAGATGGCAGCCGCCCACCTTTTTTGAACAATATAAAACACAATATTTATGTGGGTAAATTAAGCTAAAGGAGTTAGTTATCATTCTTCCACAGTGCCCATCAATTGTCGGCTTCAATCGTAATATATTTGTTCACGTGCTTTAGTTATATCTTGCATAAAATTGGCTTTCGCGTCCAGTGATACAATGATAAAAATTGTAATACACCAGTGTGATAAATAACATTCTGTACATGACACCGCACAGAAAGTAAGTTAGGTGATCAATACAACTTAAATGCATGATGTACTTGTGCAACAAATATAATCTAGCATGAGTGGTTATTTAATACCATATTTATTAAGCTCGTTGACTTAGTTCATAAGAAACCTCAGCATAGCCTCGTTTGTAAGTAAATCAGTAAGCTGATTTAATAAATAGCATACTAAATAACCACGCATGTAAGAAGCTCTGTTAGTTGAATGAATTCACACTAAACGCAGCACAGCCTTGTTTCTTATGAAATCAGTAAACTCGTTAATTAATTCATCACTCATGGCTAAACCTGTATTTATTAAACCATTTGTCTGAATGATTTCATAACTCGACATAGCTTTGTTTCTTATGTAATCAGTAAACTCGTTTAATAAAGTTCATATGAAATTGTCACTCGCATAAGAACCCCTATTTTCTGTACAGCGGCAGTAGTGCAACGTTGTATTTTCCGGTCTAGATACTACTCGATATAGAGGATCTTACATTAGTCGTGATTTAAAATGATATTTATTAAACTAATTTACTTTATAGTGGCGTTTCTTACGAAATCAGCCAACGAGTTAATAACTAGCATATTAATCAACACACAATGACAGCTTATGTTTACTGTGCAAAGCATCATATACGATATAGGCGTTTTGGTCACCTAACATATTTTCTGTAGCGGTTTCGTTTACATATTATATATACATGTACAGTCGAATCTGTGTTAACTGCCACCTCCGAATAGCAATTACAAATATATCTGTATATAGCAACCAATCACAATTACTCAATTACCACATAAATAACCGTGCGAATAAATAGAGAATAGTAGGTTAATGCCGTGAATGGGAAAAATATCTGGCAAGTCTTAGGAAACGGGATGGGCGAGGCTTTGCCGAGCACATCCCGT
Source organism: Conchocele bisecta (assembly GCA_029237695.1). Classification (NCBI taxonomy): domain Eukaryota; kingdom Metazoa; phylum Mollusca; class Bivalvia; order Lucinida; family Thyasiridae; genus Conchocele; species Conchocele bisecta. Next base: position 1,556,098 of record CM055279.1, read on the forward strand.
TTCCGTGCCGCGCCAGATATGTTTTCCCATTCACGGCACTAACCTACTATTCTATTTATCCCGTCAACACCTACAAATGGCTTTAAAATGCAAAACAAATAACCCTAGCCACCGCACATATTCATAAGAAGTGATTATGTCGTATTGACAGGATATCAAAAATGTTTCACGGCACCGTGTTTCACGGCACATACGCACTGTGTTGACGGGATAAAAAAAAACACCTGTAAACAAAGGCCAGATTTGTCTCATCCCATGACTGACCTTTATTCACAGGTTTGACTGTATAACACAATGTATATACATGTATAACACTATTGCATTATGAATTTGAATACACTATGTTATAACACTGTGAAAGCCAAGTGTATGCAATAAAGCACGTGTACATGTATTTGTATAGATGTTTTATACTTGTTAATAAAAATGTTACCTGATACCACATCCTCTGCAATAAATATTGTTGTTATCCATAAAAGGCTAACTCGCCAGTTTGGCCGGAATTTCATTATTCGCGCAATAAAGTTCACGTCTTCACGGGTTCCTGTATAATAAATAATGCACTAAATCTGTAACACAAATCGGTAGGGAAAAGTCCGAATTCTGAGTAAGCGTTAAATTTGTATATCATTGAACTTTGTCTTTCCAGTATCCGTAAATTATCGCATGTTATCTCACAGTGTTAATCAATGAAATATACTATTTGACAAAAATCCATATGTAGATCTGTTTGTCACGCGATATAGTATCCGGTGAACCCTTCAAATGCTGAATTAAAATGTGTCGTCAGATGTTTCTTTTTACCGTTTTTTTTCATTGATAACATGTTTTTGACAACACTTTAGAATAATTTCCAACGGAAATGATGAAAACGGAAATGATTCTAAAGTGCTGCCAAAACCATGCGTTTATGGAGAACGTAAACAAAATATAAAACAAAAGCAGACGACAATAAACAATTGCCCGCATTATAATTGTTAAATTCATCCTGACTCAGATACATGTATTAATCATCCCAAGAAATACATTCAAGAATCTGGCGTCCGTACGTCCGTGTTACTATAGCACTACTGACCTAGGTATTGCTGATATGATGCACTTTGTTTATGTATACACGTGACTCTGATTGCGTTAGCTTATGTGGTTTTGCGACCAGTGTATATCCAGACCAGACTGTGCATAATAAGTCGTGGTCACGAGATAAATAAAATGATCCACGCACTTGAATTATGTAGGTGTGTTATTGTTTAGTAGATAACTAATAAGAATAATAATAATGATAATAACAAGGGCGTTGCCAGCTTTTCAGAAGGGGGTGGGGTCGAAAATCACATTATAAAGCGCAATATAACACAGAAAAATCAATAAACTTTTCGATGATCGAAATTTAATTTATACCTATACGTACGAATCTCACAAATTGAGATATGAGCAACTTTGTAATAACATTGGCATACATGTATGAAGCGCCATAACAAAACACTTTTTCGAAATCAATATCGGCGAAAAATGGCGCTGCGATAAGGGAGGTAATTCCAGATCCGTCCCCAAATGTAAGTCAGTTAAGTTGTGTCAGTCACCGATATTGACATGATCATGATCATACCAAGTACTACTATCGTGTGTTATCATACATGTTCTTATATCATGATAAACACACACACGCTATCTAACCAAAGGCGTGGATGTTGAATACACGTGACACTCTATGCTAAAATAGTATCATATTAGCAAGGTGGCCAGTGTAGCCCTAAGATTAGTCTGTGCATCCTCACCGCCTGATCAGTGTCAGGCCCGTACGCAGGAATTAATTTAGGGGGTGCGTTATCGACGGCGCGAAGGGCTAAACATTGTGTTTGCACATCCACGGACAGACCTCGCCAGATTACCTCACCCCTTAGTAAGGCCTCATCCCTTAGTAAGTTGAATGGATTTTGACATGTTCATTTTCCAACCAATCCAATCACCACAAAGTGATTGTCAGACTCGTCCATTTAAATTTTATGAACATGGGGTGTTTTTGTTCTCAAAGTTATGAAAATTATTTGCAAAAAGTGCAGATCCTGATGAGACGGCTCGTCACGAGCCGGCTCATCTGGATCTACACTGTGGCAGCATATGAACATATTTGCTGCAGAAATGGGGGCTATGGGAATTGTGATCAGTGTCGCTCCTGATAAAAAAACCACACGATCTTTAGAAGCATGACATTGTGCATCATTGAATCATTGATGGAATGGCGAACGGTCCTCATCAAACTGTCAAAATATATAATCTAGTTCTGTAAAAAAAATGTGACATAGTGTCAAAAAATGGGCTCGTCCGGGATTTGAACCCGGGACCTCTCGCACCCAAAGCGAGAATCATACCCCTAGACCAACGAGCCACAGATGCTATAATTTGTTCTGTAATTGTATTTATGATAAATACAGGTGCGCGTAATCTCTAATATTTATAGTGTTATTGGAAATTGTTAAATTTTACAATATTGTTAAAAATACTTACCCATAAATATTACTTTTAGGTATACATCATAAATATTTCGATACTTTATATTTGCTTTCTTTGTTTAGTAATTGAGGAAAAACACATTTTCTCTTACAGGCTAGCTGTCGTTTAATGATCACGTGATCAATTAACTGTCAAAATGGCGACCGCAATGTATTTAGAACATTATTTGGACAGTAAGTACTCGTTTATCGACAATCGATTGCACTTTCAAAGATGTTAATGCAATTAGGGTATACACAAATATATATACAAGCCTTTACAATAAGGAACATATGGTTTAATGGCCTCTAAATGAAGAATTTTGGAATCTGACGTCGGCACCGCGCCAAAAAATAAATTAAGAGCAAATCAAAGCACTGAAAGTACTGTGTGTGTACAGTATGGCAAGCTAACTGCACACTCCAAACACGAGTTAGATCTCCTCAAACCAAGGTTTAACCTATTTTGAGCAAGTGGTGTGCTCAATAAATTCCTCAATCACCGACCCCCATCACCCGCGAAACCCCCACCTACCACACGCGTCCCTCCTCCACCCCAAAATTATGTGATGTATCAGTGAGCACAATAATTCAATTCATCAAACCCAGGTTTGAGCTCAAATGTAAATACTTTGATTTAACGACGGCGCTGGCTCGATAACCTTGCATGTCGGGACCTACAAACAAAATTGCTACCCCGCTCCATACCTCTTGCGAGGGTAGCAATTTAACCCCATCTCTTTAATGTAACACGTGGAAGAGTGATTTTTGCAATCTGTTATCCAGCGTTTTTGATATGTTAGCGATATAAAACTGTCAAAGCTGTATAAGATTATTTGTTTAAAGGTATAAAATATGTAGTTTACTAAATGTTGACCTACATGCAACAGGTTTGGGTATGCACTTCGGTTGCTCACATTTTTTGAATGGGTCAAATTGTAGCCATAGATAACATATCGGACGCGAATTATTGTAGCTATCCGGGACCGACTATTTAAGTACCTATTCGATAGGACTAAGCTAGCACGAAGTTGTCTTGCCCAAAGACACACCGAATCGGCCATTCGCAGCGGTGAGAGGTGGGAATCGAACCCCGAGTCGCCTGATCCACAGTCCGACGCTCTACCTACTGATCTTTTCGGAAAACTGCCATTTGAAACTTCAAACCCTAGTTTAAATGCAAAATGTCCAATAATCCTCAAAAAATCCTTGAGAAATTATTGACATTGATAATTACCACTATAACTAGAAAGATTGATGATTACTTGGATGCATTTACAGGTCTGGAGTCGCTGCCCACGGAGTTACAAAGAAACTTCAACTTGATGCGGGACCTTGATCAGAAGGCACAGGGTAATTATAATTGTCACAGAATGATGGTGTCGGCTAATTCTGTGCACCTAATGCTTTCCAAACAAATTTATATGTCATTAACATCCCCATATTCAGTCAAAATTTCCTGAATATTCAAGGCAGTTGAAAGACGTCTGTGCAGGTAAAATGTCATAACGTTCTGATGTCAATAAGTGACGTAAATTGTATGATGTATGACATGCGTGTTTGCAATGTCACATATTTTTCTGCTAATGCTGCGCATCTGGTAGTGTAAACGAAAATGGCGAACTGCATACTGGATCAGCACAGCAAAATTGGTATTAAACTTGAAGCAGAACTATCCAGTGACATCATGACAGGTTAGTTTCTTAGTTGAACAGTTAATTTAGTAAATAAGACAGCTATTCCATCAGCAGAGTCTGAGGATTTTGCACATTTTGACTATGTTCAGAATAATTTTTTATCAAACTATCGGAATGTGATAAAATTGTGCCACAGTCTAGCAATTAATCCGCTTGTTTATTCCAAAATCAACATATTTTATTATGACGTAATCAAGGTTAAATTTGACGTAAATTTCGCATTAGCTGATGCGCAGAATTAGCCGAAATGACAGTATATGTGTCTGTGACTTGAGAAATGAGGCTCAAAATATGCATAAATGCAATTTAGGGAGAGATTTCACCCAAATCGCCCTGTAAATTACTCCCTGAGTATAAAACAACTGGTCAGCCGACGACAATTTATGTTTCCCTCCCTCTAACAGTTAATCATATCATTCACAGACCTGATGCAGGAAATAGACAACATGGCCGAAGGCTACTTGAAGAGTGTGCGATCAATGTCGCCTGAGAAGCGGTCGGACTTGATTGGTGCAATACAGAAACTCTTTGGCAAGAGTCGGGAGTTTGGGGATGATAAAGTGCAGTTGGCCATGCAAACATATGAAATGGTAAGGCGTAAAATGTTGTGGTGCAGCCTCAGCCTGGAGCCTATTTCACCAACATTGCAAAGTATATTTTTCTACCAAAGTATACTTTGAGGAAGAAATTTTCAATTTTAGGATAAATTTATTAATTTTTATTATACTGTATTTATTACATTATCACAGCCATTTTGGCTGTGATAATGTAATAAATTCAGTATAATAATTCTGCATACTTTTAATCATCAAATATATGCAGTCGTTAGTTCTATATGAAATAATGCATTTCAGGAAAAATAAATGATTACTCCCTCAAAGTATACTTTGCTAGAAAAGTATACTTTCCAATGTTGGTGAAATCGGCTACAGGTGTGTTCCCCCAGCCTATTTTAGTATTTTCCCATTTTTATTTTACAGTTATTTTTTATTTCTTATTACATTTTAATCAGACACCATTACAGAGTTTATCCAACCAAAATGGGTGATGATTTAATATGATATTTTTTAAACAAATGCCAAGTTTCTTATGGAATCAGTCAACAAGTTTAATAAATGTACTAATTTATCACTCCTGTAAGAGTGATGGGCTGTGGCTCAGGGGTAGAATACAGGACTTCAATACTGAAGGCTGTGAGTTCAAAACCTACCATTGGGCAAGAAAAATACTTTCATTACTCTTTCCATGCCACTGCTCTGTCGGATGAGACTTTAAACTGTGGTCCCGCCCGTATATGACCTTAGCTGTTGCTGGGACGTTAGACCCCATTCATTTCATTTTCACTTGTGTAAGATCCTCTATATACATGATAGGTGGACAAACACATCCGGAAGTTGGACGCCGACTTGGCAAGGTTCGAGGCTGATCTGAAGGAGAAAACCATCTCCCAGCCGAAACCCGACGAGGAGAAAACGGAAACGGGCAAAAAGTCCAGTAAGTGTCATAGAGAATAGTAGGTTAGTGACGTGAATGGGAAAAATATCTGGCAAGGCTTAGGAAACGGGATGGACGAGCACATGCCGCGTCAGATATTTTTCCCATTCACGGCACTAACCTACTATTCTATTTATCCTGTCAACACATACAAATGGCTTTAAAATGCAATAAAAATAACCCCAGCCACCGCACATATTCATACGCAGTGATTAGGTAGTATTGACAAGATATCAAAAATGTTTCACGGCACATACGTACTGTGTTGACGGGATAAATGTTTATACCCCCGGCATGTCCATCCGTCCGTAATATTTGCGATCAAGTTTCCGGATACCCATTATCTCTGCAACTGTAAGTCGTATTGACTTCATATACTACTGTATCATTCTATAGCCCAACCATGCGGTTGTTGGTTGGACCAGGCAGTATCAATGAGTTCCTGTTCACTTGCTCTAGTTCAAAATATCCACATCAGGCCCAGATTAAATTTTACTGTTCATTGTTCATTCAGAAAGGGCAAAAAGTGCAATATGTGTTCACGGGTAATATCCGCTAGTTGGGATGGTAAAATGTGTACAATTCAGCTATTTGTGTTTAAAAACAAGCAACAGATCTGAAAAATACACCGAGCTCTGAAAACCAAAAAGAAACCTCTATAAATGGCCTTTACAGGCGTTTTTTGTTGGTTTTCAGAGGTTGGTGTATTTTCAGATTGTTTGCTTGTTTTCTAAACATACATGTAAATAGGCGAATTGTAAACATTTTACCCCCTACTCCAGATTATTGACATGTGAAATTTTCATGCTTCACAATGTCCACATTAGGCTCGGAGTAAAGTTGTTGGTCAACCATCTGTCCCTGATACTTTGAAGCGTTCCAATTAATGGGCCGTTGACTGAGAAAGCTGACATTAGACATATTTATGCCCTCGCCCCCAATTGGTGAGGTGGGCATATAGTGTTACCGGCGTCCGTACGTACGTCCGTCCCGAAACCTTAATGCTTGTGTAAATGGCTTTTCATTTCTGTTTCCTTGCTCGGATCTGCTTCACATTTCACACACACATTGCTCCAATGGTCCTCTACCACCCTGTGACAAACCCACATTCGTCCTGCCCCCGCTAAGCCACAGGGTCAAGGTCACAGACTTGGTGCGTTCGAAACCTTAGCACTCAAGTAAATGGCTTATAATTTCTCTTTCCTTGCTCGGATCTGTGTGGAATACCGATTCCCTAATGGTAAAAATATTGAAATGCCCATTTTATTTCTCGACATATGATCCCTTCAGATGGATATGGAATATATCATGTTGTGACAAACCCACGTTCATCCAGCATGTTGTGTTTTCAAATGTGCCCTCGGTTCTTTTGCTGCCAGCGGGGGTATTCGTGTGCTGACATGTCACATTTCTAGTTGTAAATCTATACAATTTCACTCACAGCCAGTCCATATAATTATACGCCCCGGTATGAAGTATGTCGATGGCTATATAGCTCTTGTATTTCACAATATCTTTGCAATCGTAATTCAGATTGACTTGAGTGGGTGGCAGGTGGGAGCACGCGATGGGTAATTTAACGATCGGGGTTCATCCTTACCGGAATCCCGACTGGAGACCAGGTTTGGCCATCACATACGTCTTTGGCATTTTGTATGTGACAGTTGAATCTGGTTATACCCCTTATGTGAGTATATTCGTAATCTTATTTTAGGGGAAGGGGTCAAGTGACTTGGTGTGGTATGGACCTGGCACCAGGTCGGGTTATTCTAATTTCAGGGCTGAATATATTTGTTCTGGATGTAAATATTCCGTTCTGATTTTGGGATTTTCCCCCCAATGCAGCAGGTTAAAATGGGATCGAACCCGTTTGCCCGGCCTTACATGACCTTAGCTGTTAATAGGCCATTAAACACTAATAAACAAACAGATTGACTTGAACTTTATATACTTCTTTATCATCATCCAATATTTTCGTTTTATAGCCCACCAATACGGCTTTCATATCAAGGCCAAATGACTTAGAAAATATTTGTTGGTCAGACCAGGCAGCAGTCGGTGGTATCCGTGAGCCCCTGTTTACTTGCTCAAGTTCAAAATGTCAACATCAGGCCTGGATTAAAGTATTTGGTCATTGTTTCTATAAAGCGTTCAATTACTGGGCCGTCGACTGAGAAAGCTCATCTTGAACATTTGACATATTTCTATATCTAATTCTTGGCACTCCTAAGTGCAATCAGTGAGTATAATATATAATTTATTCCATTTATTCAGCTATCATCTGTATCCATAGGATTTATTTCCCTCGATGGTTGTAAATCCTATAAAGTAACGTGTACTCAAGCTTCTTAATCAGATTCACAACCATCCCTTTTATGTGGCTGTGATTTATGGTTGCGACTGGAGAAATGCGGCTGGTTTTGCGACCATTGTAGATCCATATCAGCCTGTGCATCTGCACAGTCTGATCAGGTTCTGCGCTGTTCGCCTTTCCATCAATGAAACAACCGTCATGTTTCTGACAATCAATATATATAATATTCAGGCTACAGGAGTGTGCTATTTTATCAGAAGCTACACTAGTTACAAATCCCATAAGCCCCATTCTACAGTCACAGCCACATTTCTAAATATCAGATAACTGTTTATTGCATAAAATAACCTTTCACAGTGTAATAACACGGTGTAATAAAATTCATGTAATAAATATGCAAATGAGGCCGTTACAGAAATCACGCTAGATGGTAATTGAAGCGTATTGTGCTGTGCTTATGCAATAAATAGAATCTAACATTTGTGTTCATTTAATATGAGATTTATTAAACTCATTGATGGATATCATAAGAAACTCGGCATAGCCTCGTTTTTTTTAAAATCAATAAACTTGTTTAATAAATATCATATTTATTTGTCTCTCATGTAAAATTATATATAATTATATTCTCTATATCATTTTCTCCAGATTTGAAGGAAAAAGAGAAGAAGAAGAGAAAATCTAACAAGGATGAATTTGAGGACGAAATACCGAGGAAAAAGAAAAAGAAGGGCCAAAAAGAGTAAGCTCCCTTTCCATTTTGGATGTCTGTCAAGAAAATCAGCCAGTAACCTATATGAACCAAATATTGCATTTGGTCGCCGATAGGCAAGAGGGGATATAGCGTTAGTCCATGTACGTTAGTAACACCTTACACACTCCTGAACCGCTTCACTGATTTTGATAATATTTGGCTACAAGGTGTGTCTAGGGATGGTGCTTTGTTTTCCATACGACCCACGTCCGACCGCCCAAGGTCACTGCAGACTTTGTTTGTAAGGCAAATGTGTTTTTTATTATTATTATCAAGGCTGCCAGCGAGGGGATTAGCTTCGTAATAACGCTGCCCTTGTATACTATTGTGAGTTGTGATCAACCTGGGAGATTATTCAGTGATTCTACTGTATAGTATTTGGTTATGCATTTTCGCTATCACTGTACCAGGAAGCACAATTTTTTAAACATAATGCTGTTTAATTGTGAAATGTGAACTGTATCACCTGTAGAAACTGGTTAAGAATTTAATTTAACCATCGGTTACATGAATAATTAGCATTTCATTACACTGGCTATTAATCAGCATTATACGCGCAGAGTTCGTCCCAGCCCGTAAACATTACCCGACTAACATATTTAACCTGACCTTCTTTTTCAGAGTGGATGAGCAGCGACCGCCGCTTCTGATGTCCGTGTTGCCCCTAGCGATGACGAATCCCTCGGACGTCCTCGACATGCCCGTCGACCCGAACGAGCCGACGTATTGTCTGTGCCACCAGGTCTCGTACGGAGAGATGATTGGGTGTGATAATCCCGATGTAAGTTACAACGGTGGTACGTGGCGTCAACCGCGTCATCTTGTTGTTGTTGTTGTATTTATTGTCTCACCCACTGTTCAATTTAAAGTGGGACATAGCGGTCACAATTCCGGATTCAGTGCCAACAATTTTGTCCAAATGTTGACTATCTATTAATCTGTTCCTTGGATCAATACCAAACCTTGTCAGAAGCTTCCTCATAGCTTCCTGGTGGTTGTTCACCGTGTGTTATTCGGGTGTCGATGACCTCGGGTGAGACACTCACCGGCGATCGCCTTGTTTGATTGTCTATGGTGTGTGTTTGCTTTTGTTTCTCGTATATAGCAGTCATTTCCTTATCGTCCAGCCCGCTTGTAGGAGGCGAGGTATATTGATCACAATTACATCTGTGTGTAGACGTTTAACCACACTAAATCAGTCAAAAGTGGTACAGTAAAGAAAATAATCCAGATGGTTTATGCCATACTTTTTGCTTGCAGAAACTGTTCAATTGATGTACTAATCTACTTCACAGGCATGTTAATGTATCATTTACAGCATTTTCAAGCATATTTTTTGGGAATATTTTGTAAGTCGGAACATGTTTGTCATGAGGCGGTTTCAGCTCCAGTCCCTTTTTTGGCCACCACCAGCGTGGTCGCAGAAGATGGAATTTATCTTTCTTAACAATAATTTAAACCTACAGTCGAGCACCAGTATCTCGAAGTCGAAGGGAGATCGTATTTTAGTCGAGATAGGACTAGGTTCGAGATACCGAGGAAGTGACATGGTAAAATATTTTCGCAAAAAAATATCAAATCATGTTACCCATCACATCACGAGTAAACAATAAAGGAATAATGAAACAAAGCATGTGTTGCTTTTATTATTTTATATACCAATTAATTGACAAACAACATATGAACATTAGTTACATTATATAATCATGTATTCAATAGACAATATGTCACTCACTAACAAGGAAATAAAGTTGTGTTTACATAATGAGTAACATATAATACAAGAAACAGAAAAGTACATGTTTTAAACGAAACAAAATTTACACCGTCACTCGCAGTCAGGTCTCGTGAAGAAGTCCGTAATGGTGCCTTGCTTCGTACACCGGCGTCTACACAGCTGTGTGAAGAATGCCGTGGACTTTGACAGGGCATTAAGAATGGCACTCAAACAAATTGAGGTGGACCAATTAAGCAAACAACCCGGGGCAGGTGTGAATTTATTTTGTTTCGTTTGATAATAGGTTTTGAAAATTAGTGTTAACCAAATTGATCTTGGCAGCCAGGCGCTTAGGTGATTTGCCCAAGCGTTTATGTGATCGAGATAGCGAAGTGATTTTTAACGTATTTTTATACGAAGGGGACAGAATGAACAGTCGAGATAGAGAAAATGTTCGAGATAGGGCATGTTCGAGATAGCCGAGGGAATTTACATTAAACAAATAAGGATATAATTCAGGAGTTTAGCGAATCATCGAGATAGAGAATACCATCGAGATACTGACGTTCGAGGTACTGGTGCTCGACTATATTTCAATTACGGTAGTGAATATGGGTGCAGGTTATGGGAAAATAGGTCCCACAACATCCATACGAAATCAGTAGCAGAGAATAGTAAAATATGTGGCAATTGGTTAGTTCTATAGGAGAAATCGATGGTGCTGGCCCACCTACATGCTTGCCCGAACCTACATATTGGGATACATTTGTATGTGGTTAGCCCCTCGGGGATAGACTTAATTCCACAATTAACATTTCAACTCTAAATAACTGGAATTTATTTTGATAATGTTAATTTACTGAATAATCCAATCATCACAAAATGATTTTCAAACTAGTCCATTTATGAAAAGGGGGTGTTTTTTGTTCTAAAAATATGAAAATTACTAGCAAAAAGTGCAGATCCTGATGTGGCGGCTTGCGAACAACACTAAAGAGGGCTGTAGTGTTGAACTTTTGCAACATCTGATTTTTAAAGTTTATTTACGTATCTTATATATCAGTACTGGATCTACAAATGTTTATTTACTGGTATACCTGCTTCACTTCACCAAGGTCAAGGGCAGATTACTTGGAAATATGGGTTAAAAGTTTTGACAAATTGGTCTTGGAAAGTTTAACCCTTACTACGCTGAATTAAATGTTGTCGTCTGCTGTTTTATTTTCAATATTTCTCGACAAAAACCTGGTTTTGACAGCACATGAGAATCGTCGAGTGGAGACGATTCTCATGTGCTGTCAAAACCATTTTTTTTGTTAAGAATTAAAGCAAAAATGAAAAACAGCAGAAGGCAATTTCCCTTCAACAGCGTAGGAAGGGTTAAGTACATGCACCATACAGTCTGGGACCATCAATATACCGTGGACCATCAATACATCGAAATGACTCAGCGGGTTCGACATGCTGGCCTCATACATCTGGTTTTATGCTGCTACGCCCCTTTGCTTTGCTCGATGTGTGCTTTTAGTAGTTTAGTGAAAACTGAGCTTAGATGAAAATAGTACATGTCGGGTTGGTGGTGTGTCTACGAATGATATGCATGCATCTGAGCAGAGAATAGGACTTCATAAGGAGTGTTGAGTTTTGACTATACATGTATTCTATTAACCCTTTCAACCATACAAGCCATAATTCCAATATTTACAAATACTGTAGATCCAGATGAGCCGTCTCATCATGATCTGCAGCATTTGCCTGTATTTTAAAATTGTTTATCTGCCTTTTCGGATGAATGCAATAGTGACTACCGGTAATGACTATTGCATTTTCATAGTCAATAATTAGAATAGACGGTTTAGCTGGATCTACAGTCATTATAAGCCTGGCTTTGTAATCCACAATGTCTATATTTTAGCATTCTCTCTTCGGCTCCTTACAAATTTCATTGTACATGTAACTAGTCATCAAATAATTAGTTATCCAACTAGTTTCTCATGTCACCAATATCCTGGTTACAACTAATTGAACACTTGCGCTCCATTGATTGAACAGCGTCACATGACGTTACTGAATGATGGCACTGTAATAATGACGCAACACAGGCATTCCTTTCAAAAGCAAAGTTATATTTGACAATCTGCTGACATAAAATGTTACCCGATAAATAGAATAGAATAATGTCTCGTTTCTTTTTATATAAAGTTTATCAGGCTTGGTTATGAAATGGTAGGAGTTCCTCGATGATCCTCGGAATTCCTGCGAGTTTTCAAGTCTTGCCTGATCAACTTGATATCGTATGACACTACTGTCTGTTTCACGAAAGCTGCCCAAATTTTACTGCTATATAAACAATGCAAAAAGAATATTTTTTTCGATAATATTAAATTAAAGGAAAATTTAAGAGTGATCCTTCTTTTTATTTCGTGAAATTTGGTCAAACGTTGATTTTATTGCGAAAAAGTAATTTCCCCATGTTAAATCCCCATAGACATATTCACAGAGTGAAGATGTCTATGGGGATTTAACATGGGCAAATGTTTGGAATTTCAGAAATTTCAGAAATACTGGACCGATTTTCAAAATGTAACTTTTGTTTTCTTAGTTAGATCATTTCCAAGCTATCTAGCCAGGTTTCGGAGTTGATTTCCAAATTTTTTCGTTTTCTGACTCCTCCTCCAGACTATAATTCTCTATGTATTGTAAGTAATGAGTCATCAAGTCACCCACCATCAATTCATCGTCATCTCGTGTTTCTCCAGCCAAGTTTAGCATGATGCCGCACCATTGGCCTCCAAGATTCCATTTTGCCTGCTGAATATGCCCCAATTTCAAAGTCGTTCAACTTTTAACGGCGTCCATTTCTTTATCGTTTAGGATACATATTTTACTGGGATTCACACCTGGGGCTAAGTGATCCAGTGTAGTAACAGTACCTGGCACCACATATCAGGACTCTGTCTTTCAGTGCTGAATGTTTTTGTTGTAATTTCAGTGTTGAATGCAATACAGGTGCATTCCCATCTGTATTTGGCCTCGCTGTTGAAATGACAAATTCCTCAAATTAAGTTTTACACACTAAATGCGCCTTTTTTAGTGGCCATTTTGAATCCTTGGGGGGTCACATCACATCATCACATCCATCTCATCATTTCAGTGCCCCGTCGAGTGGTTTCATTTCCCTTGTGTGGGCATCAAAGAAAAACCAAAAGGAAAATGGTTCTGCGAACGGTGCAACGCAGACCGGAAAAAGAAATCCACCAATTCAGTTGCGAGTCCCGCGTTTTCCATTTCGATGAATCTTCCCCGCATATAAACACTTGGTAGGGTTGTTTTTCAGCACATTGATTGACAGTTGAACAAGCTTGGCAGGCCAATACAAGATTTTGAATTTTGAACGCTGAATAAAATTTTGTCGTCTGCTGCTTATTTTTTATTTTCAATATTTCTTAAATAATTATTGGGGCAGTGCATGAGAATCATCTCCAAAGGTGATGGTTCTCGTGTCCTGCAAAAACATGTTATGGTAACAAATATGTTGCGTTAATATTGTTATAATATGTTAAAAAATGAAACAGCAGCAGACAACAGTATTTGTGTCACGGTTTTTCCTTATAATTCGGGAAACAAAATTTGATGTCTGCTTTTGTTTCATATTTGTCTTCTTTGTCAATAAAACATGGTTTGGCAGCACTTTAGAATGATTTCCATTTGAAATTATTCTAAAGGACTGTCAAACCATGTTTCTGATGAGAAAAATAAAAAGAAACAACAGACAACAAAATTTAATTCAGCATCTTAAGGATTAAAGAATAACCAAGGGTGACAACTCTTCACAATATTAAATAAAACATAAAACACGGGGTTACCTCCCTCTACCTAGCATGTTTGGTGTGACTAGTTATTGCGACCAATTATATGTTGTTGGTACTGAACTTGATGTTGTCTTTGGTCTGGAACATAGAAACAAGTGTGTGCTTTTGTCAGAACATATAAGCTTGTATGGTTGGCCATTGCTTAATGCTTTAATGCCATATTTAGAAGATGCTGTTCATTGTTAATATTTAATATTTCTTGGGCATGTGTGCATATCTTAGCACCGAATCCATCCTTAACCAATTACATGCAGAATACACCTGTACTGGCATGAACTTTTTTAAATATTTTATTTTTAATTTTGTTATTTCTCAATGAAAGTATATGTTGTGACTACTCATTTGAACCGTCTCGATGAGACGGTTCAAATGGTAGTCACAACATATATTTCCTAGCTTATATAAAGAAAATATTTAGGATTTTCCACAAACAAAATGGCGTATTCTCAGCATGAAATGGGTTAAGAACTATCGTAATGATGAATCTTATTGGGATTCACACCTTGAGCTGAGTGATCTGATGTAGTAGTAAGGGTACCTGGCACCAGATCAGGACACTGTCTTTCAGTACTGAAATATTTTATTAAAAAAGTTGCATAATCCTATTAGTTTTAGGGGAAGGGGTCAAGTGACTTTGGTTTGATATGGACCTGGCACCAGGTCAGGTTATTCCAATTTCAGGGTTGAATATATATTTATTTTGATGTATATATTCCGTTCTGATTTTGGGATTTTTCCCCCAATGCAGCAGGTTACATGCGGGATTGAACCCGTTGGCCCGGCCTTACATGACCTTTGCTGTTGATCGGCTGTTAAACACAAATCAATCCACTTTGTATGTTAGCTAGCTGTTGAATAGATGTAAAGCCCCCAGTCAATCAGTCAGTTTTATATTGATGCAATTGATCATTCACACACACATTGATTGAAAAATATACTTTTTGTCTCACCAACGTTAGTGGAAAGTGAAACATAGCGGAGACACAATTCAGTAGCCGATTTTTGAGGGAGTAATCATTTATTTTTCCCAAAATGCATTATTTCATATAGAACTAACCAATGCATATATTTGATGATTAAACGTATGCAGAATTATTATACTGAATTTATTACATTATCACAGCCAAAATGGCTGTGATAATGTAATAAATTCAGTCTATTAAAAATTAATAAATTGAACATTTCTCCCTCAAAGTATACTTTGCTAGATAAGTATACTGTGCAATGTTGATGAAATAAGCTACTGGTGTAGTAGCGTCAGCGTAGCAGGCCTCGACTATTTTGGACATGCGTCCAAATGTGGAATATCTTCTGATACGTTAGTCAGACCATTACCAAACTTCATTAATAGCTTCCTCACATAGTGACCTTGACCTTGGTGACAACCTTTTTAGTAAAGCCCCAAGTTATTAGCACAGGGTCATGTGACCATTTATTACTGGGCAAATTAAAAAAATTCATCAATGCACCGCGTAGTCTAAATCATGGCATATTTTCAATTTTCCACAATTAACTGTTTTGGATTTACATTGCAGGTTGTTGAAGTTTTGTTATTTGGTTATAAATTTGTGTTTAAAAATGTAACTTAATCCATTTCAGTCTAAGGATATGATTTCTTTATTTCTCTATACAGGTATATGTTGTTGCCACTCATTTGAACCGTCTCATCGAGACGGTTCAAACGAGTGGTAACAACATATACTTTCGAGATGAATTAAACAAAATAGGTATTTTTTCTCTCAAAAGTTTCATACTGCTATAATTGCAGGGCTCCAGATAAGGAATTAGTAATTGAGTATTTTCACTCCCATCATATCTGAAGCAATTGGGTATTTTAATTGGGTAAAATAAAATGACACTACTGTTTACACATCAACAGACAGCAATTATTGAATAGTTTGCTTTGAAATGAAAACATGTCTTGGCATTTCATTAGAATTATCTCCTTGAAGACAATTCTAATGAAATACCAAGATGTGTTTTCATGGGAAAATAAGAAAAATATGCTATATTTGTGGTCTGTTTATTGTTTTCTGCAGCATGATAAAGGTACCACAAGATTTTCATTGCTTTTTGATACTCACTACTTCTGATTTAAATTGGGTTTTTGGCAATTTTAATTGGGTATTTTAGCAAATATGCAGCTTATCTGGTGCTCTATAATTGTATCTCGTTTGTAATGGGTTTGTAATGGGTTAACCTTCAAAAGGTAAGAAATAAATGTCATAGTCTGCTGTTTTTCATTTTTGTGTCGCGTCGCCCGCGTTGTCATTGTCGCAGGTATCAACAATTTTGGACATACATGCAAATTTTTCATATCTCCTGATCTGTTGGTCGGATCTTTACCAATCTTCATCAATAACTTCACCTTGGAGACCTTGAACTTCGTGGGTGACACACTCACCGGCGATCACCTTGTCGTCAACATATTTATTAAGTTCTTCAGTGAGAAAAAAAGTAACTTGAAAATAAACTGCAGACGACAAAATTCAATTCAATGTTTAAATAACGAGGTCCTAATTTCATGCTTTATGTTTCTCTACAATATGTTTCTCTTTGAAAAATTTTCTCAACGGATGCTCTATTGTTTTATTTTGATGTTGTTTTTAAATTAGTTAAAGTTTTTATGTTGTCATTACCGTATCAGCTTGTACCTAGTATATTGTATTAATGATGTGCATTTATGTCTTAATTTCAATTAGAGAGAGGCCAGATTCATAGAATTAACCCTTAGATCGCTACTCACAACAATTGTCGTCTGCTGTTGCTTTATATCTTGCCTTATTTCTCAATAAAAACATTGTTTGACAGCACTTCAGATTCTGAA
The DNA here is from genome assembly GCA_029237695.1 of Conchocele bisecta. Lineage (NCBI taxonomy): Eukaryota > Metazoa > Mollusca > Bivalvia > Lucinida > Thyasiridae > Conchocele > Conchocele bisecta. Next base: position 1,573,262 of record CM055279.1, read on the forward strand.
GTGCTGTCAAAGCATGTTGTAAATTATTCTAAAGTGCTGTCAAAGCATGTTTTTGATGATAAAAATAGAAAATAAACAGCAGATGACAAATAAATTAAGATAGCGGTTAAAATCATTTTGTATGAAATGTGTAGATGTAAATATGCATGATGAAAATTAAAAACAATAATGATTAAGGAAAAGTAAATTTGTTGAAGTTTTAAATCTGCAAAACACCATACTATTGTTTATCATCACCCAAGTTTTCTTTCTATAGCCCACCTATGTTACCCAACCAACCCCCATATTACAAGGTCAGAGTAAAATGTTTTGCAAATGGCTACTAGCCTGGTATTCTCTATGTATATCGTTTCAGTGTCCGATCGAGTGGTTCCATTTCGCCTGTGTGAATCTCACGATGAAGCCAAAGGGCAAGTGGTTCTGCCCCAGATGTATAGAAGAACGGAAAAAGAAATAGTTTTTACCCATCATTTTGTAGTGTTTTACGAGCTCCAGATAAGCAGGTTTACGGACCTCCTGTTGAGAAAAACGTTTGAAACTAATGTAGATCCTGCGATCTGTTTCACTAAACTTTGTACGTTTATAAAGTTTGTAAATGAAAAATTGAAATCGAGAACATAGTTTGCATTAGCAGCCGATTTTGATAAATCTTAGTGGATTTGTTCGAATTTAATGACTGCTACATGTGGGTCGGAGATTATAACATCATAAATATTTTCTTTATATGAGCTTAGGAGTATATGTCACGACCACCATTTGAACCATCTCATCGAGACGGTTCATATGAGTGGTCGCAACATATACTGTACTTTCATTGAGAAATTAATAAAAAAAAGAAAATTGAAAAAATGAATACACGTAAAGCTTGTAAACTAAGATAAACAATAAATCTGTACGGACATTTTTAACACCCAGGCATTGAGTGTTTCCCCCAGGATTAAAATGTGGCACGGTAAGGCCTGAAAATGTTTGTAACTGAGTCAATCGATCAATCATTGCTGTTCAAAATATGTATCTGCAAAATATTGCGATATTATTACCGTACCTGTATAAAGTGGATTAACCCTTCCTATGCTGTTGACGGAAATTGCCGTCTACTGTTTTTCATTTTTGCTTTAATTCTCGACAAAAACCTGGTTTTGACAGCACATGAGCTGTCAAAACCAGGTTTTTGTCGAGAAATATTGAAAATAAAACATTTCCAGCAGACGACAGAATTTAATTCAGCGTAGTAAGGGTTAAGGGTGGGAAAATATAACAAAGATGCAGCTGTTCTGTATGCTTTCTTATTCGTGGCTGTCACTGGAGAAATGGGGCTTATGGGATTTGCGACCAGTGTAGGTCCAGATCAGCCTGTGCATATGCACAGTCTGATCAGGATCTACACTGTTCGCTATTTCATCAATGCCTCTAACAAGCAGTATAGATCGCACAGTCGGATCAGATACTGCACTGATAGCCATTTCATAAACGAAACACCTGTTATGCTTCCAACAAGCAATATAGATCGTTCTCAGGCTACAAGAGTGTTCTATTTGATCAGCAGCTACACTGGCCACAAATCCTATAAACCCCATTTCTCCAGTCAGTCAAATTTCCTTTTAAAACATGCAAGTTTGTGGTTTTAGTATCGTTTACAAGTGATGAATCTAATGTACTTGTATGAAATGAGAAAAAAATGAGCATATAATACTGCTTATCTGTAGCTCACTCATAGTAGTTTTGTTTTAATGCAATTGATCAAATTGTTATGAGTTGTTGAATTTTAATATATGGATTGTATTTCTGACGAAATTGTGAATTTTATCATTTTATGAGAATTTCATAAAATAATGGTACACAATCTGACTCGACAATTTTAGTAATGGATAAAATATCATGAGAAAAGATAATTATCCTTTTAAGCGATCGATACACTGGTGATAAATCCCATCAGGCCCATTTCTTCGAGTCACGGCAACAAATAATAAAAATATTACTCTCTAAAATAGTTCGTAAAATTTTGATTTCAATGTGAAAAATCTTTCTATGATTTGTGAGGAAACGGCTCGATGTACGAACCACTGTCTGATATACATTTTGGTGAATCAGTGACCGAAAATGGGCATACAAATTGCGGTGAAATGGTTATTAGCAGATGTTGAGCCTCATTTAGCCAATAAATTGTTTTATATTAGAACCATGCATGTGGTTGTGACTGGAGAACTCGGGCTTTTGGGTTTTTGCGACCAGTGTAGATCCAGATCAGCCTGTGCATACGCACAGTCTGATCAGGATCTACACTGTTGGCCATTTCATAAATGCTTCTAACAAGCAGTACAGATCGTTATCAGGCTACAGGAGTAGGCTACAGGCTACAGGTACACTGGTCACAAATCCCATAAGCTCGATTTCTTCAGTCACAATCACAAATGGGGTTAACATATGCAAACTGTTGCCAAGTTTCAACAGAATTTATTTTTGTATGAAAATGTTCTCCACACATTGTTATGTTACAATACGTACTTTGGGCAAAACTTCTGTGTATTTGTTAATAGAACAAGTTTCATCTGTTATTTATGTTTTTAATAAAAACCTGTATTGTATTTATATTTTATATATTAATTCCCAGGGGAATTAGACGCATGAAATCAACCTCCTAATTTCATTCTCACAGTGTCTACTGTCAGTGTGGGAGCAATAACTCCCCCATTGAGAGATGATAGAAACTTTCAGGACTGAATTACAGTTTGTCGTCGTCAGTTATTTTCTCCTTATAGTGCTTTTAGGGGAAGGGGTCAAGTGACTTTGGTCATTCTAATTTCAGGGCTGAGATTTTTATTTCAATGTAAATATTCTGTTCTGATTTTGGGAGTTTCCTCTCAATGCAGCAGGTTAAATACGGGATCGAACCCGTTGGCCAGGCGTTAAATGAGTTTAGCTGTTGATAGGCCGTTTAAACACTTAATAATTCCAGCACAAAAATATTTACACAGTTCCCTAACATTTGATTGGTCCGTAGCAAGTCTCTGTCCAAAATTTATATGAATTGATGAATTTATTTCAAATGCTGGAATTATAAGGAATGAATGGCGTTTTTGTTGAATTTATCGGGGATATAAAGTTGAAAAAGTCGCGGGAATACTGGACGAGGCCTTCCGGCCTTCGTCCAGTATTCCCGCGACTTTTCCAAGTTTATACCCCGATAAATTCCACAAAAAGGCCATTCATTCCTGTAATAAATCAAATCTGTGCTGAATAATATTATACATGCTACATGCAGTAGTTGCTGTCTATATATGTCACTGGAAGGCTGGTTATGGTGGGTTTTGCTCTGTCAGGCTCTGCACTGTTCACCATTCCATTATTGAAACGCCCGTCATGCTTCTAGCAAGCAATATACAAATTTATCCCGTCAACACAGTGCGTATGTGCTATGAAACACGGTGCCGTGAAACATTTTTGATATCCTGTCAATACGACCTAATCGCTGTGTATGAATATATGCGGTGGCTGGGTTATTTCTTTTTACATTTTAAAGCCATTTGTAGGTGTTGACGGGATAAATACAATAGTAGGTTAGTGCCGTGAATTGGAAAAAATATCTGGCGCGGCAGAGCCTCGCCCATCCCGTTTCCTAAGCCTTGCCAGATGTGTTTTCCCATTCACGGCACTAACCTACTATTCTCTATGTATATTGTTATCAGGCTACAGGAGTGTGCTATTTGATCTGGAGCAATTTCTATGGTCACAAATCCAATAAGCCCCATTTCTCCAGTCACAGCCACATATGACCGTCTTGTTGAACAGTCTTACCAATATTAAATCAACATATTGTGAGATCATATCGCCTCTATGCCAGTAGCCGATTTCAGCAACATTGCAAACAGCAAAGTAAAGATCAGCGTGCATTTATTCAGTCTGTAGCCGATTTCACCAACATTGCAAAGTATACTTTTCTAGCAAAGTATACTTTGAGGGATAATCATTTATTTTTTCCGAAATGCATTATTTCATATAGAACTAACGACTGCATATATTTGATGATTAAAACTATGCAGAATTATTATACTGAATGTATTGCATTATCACAGCCAAAATGGCTGTGATAATGTAATAAATTCAGTATAACAATAAAAATTAATAAATTTATCCTTAAATTGAAAATGTCTCCCTCAAAGTATACTTTGCTAGAAAGGTGTATACTTTGTAATGTTGGTGAAATAGGCTACAGGAATACATGACGTGACTGGAGCATAAGTAACCCAAATGTTCTGTCTGTAATGCAGGGTTAGGGTTAGGGTCTGTATTACAGACAGAACATTTGGGTTAGAACAAACACTATACAAGGCGTACTGGTATTTTACGAAGGACGGAGGGCTTATGATGTACCCTTGGTGTCGTAATTGCAACACTACCTCTATCATGTACATGTACTTGGTGTCGTAATTGCAACACTATCTCTATCATGTACATGTACTTGGTGTCGTAATTGCAACACTATCTCTATCATGTACATGTACTTGGTGTCGTAATTGCAACACTACCTCTATCATGTACATGTACTTGGTGTCGTAATTGCAACACTATCTCTATCATGTACATGTACTTGGTGTCGTAATTGCAACACTATCCTCTATCATGTACATGTACTTGGTGTCGTAATTGCAACACTACTCTATATGTACATGTACTTGGTGTCGTAATTGTATCATGCACTTCTATCTCTATCATGTACATGTACTTGGTGTCGTAATTGCAACACTATCTCTATCATGTACATGTACTTGGTGTCGTAATTGCAACACTATCTCTATCATGTACATGTACTTGGTGTCGTAATTGCAACACTACTTCTATCATGTACATGTACTTGTACAGGTAATATATGGGATTTAGTACTAAACCCATTGACCCGGCCATAAATGACCTTAGCTGTTGATAGGCTGTTAAACCCCAACAAACAAACAATACCTCTATCAGTCTATCCAGTCGTTATCGAAAATCTGAAAACATTATACACTATAAATTCCTTCTATCACTTTATTCTTTCTGTTTGCCTTGTGCACTACCTTCATGGTCAGCAAATACACTTCTATCATGATCTACAAATTTATTAATTTCTATTATACCGGGGTCAATCCCGTCTCTATATGACCACAGGTTGAAGTAACGGACCGAGGTCTATAAATACATTAAATATGCCTGAAAGCATCAATAAATGAAATAAAAATAAGGTAAACAATTATTTTTACTCCCTCCATATACCGGTAGATTTATACCTAAGTCTATATGGAGGGAGTAAAAAAAAATGTTAGCTTATTTTTTTTTAATTTATTGATGCTTTTAGGCATATTTAATGTATTTATAGACCTCGGTCCGTTACTTCAACCTGTGTATATGACCATAGCTGTTGTTTGGACGGTAAACTCATTCACTTTCATTTGCAACCGGGGTCAAACTGTGATTTATTTAGGGATTCAGTGATCAAGTGTAGTAACTAAGGGTGCCTGGGACCGGATCAGGACACTGTGTTTCAGTCCTGAACTTTCATGTATGGTACACACCCCATTAACCCATTGCATGCTGAGGATACGCCATTTTGTTTGTGGAAAATCCTAAATATTTTATGTGCTCAGAAGTATATGTTGCGACCACCATCGAGACGGTTCAAATGAGTGGTCACAACATACTTTCATTGAGAAATAACAAAAATAAAAAATTAAAAAAAAATACCCGTAAAGGTGTACTCCGCATGTAATGGGTGAAAATAAAGTTTATAACATTTAGAGCCATCACACTTGTGCAGCATCGGCAACATCGGGTCATTGTTTTCTGATGGCTCTTCTAATCCTATTTCTTTCGGGGAAGGGTCCAAGTGAGTTTGGTGTGGTATAGACCTGGCACCAGGTCAGGTTGTTCCTAATTTCAAGGCTGAATATATAGTTATTTTCATGTAAATATTCAGTTCTGATTTATGGATTTTCGCCACAATGCAGATGGCTAAATGCGGGATCAAACCGTTAGCACTGCCTTAAATGACCTTAGCTGTTGATACGCCATTAAACAACAATAAATCTACCAATCAATCTGATGGCTTTATTTAATCAAGATAAGTATTTTATTTTGTTTTTCTTTCGTTGGGCAAAATTGGTGTCCGTTGTACACAAATCATGACCATGTGTATAAATGTTCATTATCATCATAATGTAGTAAAGACGCCCAATCACCAAATCATCATCTGTAGGTAGAGATGTTATTGCATGATTGCCGTCGTATCAGAGCAACTGTATCCAGTATTGGCTCTGTCCGTTCGACATTTGTGACCAGTGTAGCTCCTGATCAAATAGCACACTCCTGTAGCCTGCTTAACCATCTGTATTACTTGTTCGAAGCATGACGGGTGTTTCATTCACTAGTGAACTGTGCTGATCTGTAGCCGATTTCATCAAAATTGCAAAGTATACTTTTCTAGCAAAGTATACTTTGAGTGAGAAATTTTCAATTTAAGGATTAATTTTTATTATACTGAATTTATTACATTATCACAGCCATTTTGCCATTTTGGCTGTGATAATGTAATAAATTCAGTATAATAAGTCTGCATACTTTTAATCATCAAATATACGCAGTGGTTAGTTCTATATGAAATAATGCATTTCAGGAAAAATAAATGATTACTCCCTCAAAGTATACTTTGCTAGATAAGTATACTTTGCAATGTTGGTGAAATCAGCTACAGACTGGATAAATGCACGCTGATCACAATCTACACTGGTTGCAAATCTATAAGCCCCATTTCGCCAATCACAGCCACAAATATTGTCATCGGCTTGTTGTTTTTTTTCATTTCCCCTTTTTCTCCAGCAATAACATGGTTTGTCAACATATAACATGTATAACCGTGCTTTTGTTTGAGCAATATGACAATTTTCTGGGGGAAAAAACCGCAGGCTACAACATTCATTTACACATATTAACCCTTAGATCGCTACTCACAACAATTGTCGTCTGCTGTTGCTTTTATATCTGGCCTTATTTCTCAATAAAACATGGTTTGACAGCACTTCAGAATCAAAGCTGTACTGTCAAAGCATGTTGTAAATTATTCTAAAGTGCTGTCAAAGCATGTTTTTGATGATAATAATGAAAAATAAACAGCAGACGACAAAAAAATAAGATAGCGGTCTGAGGGTTAAGTTATTGACTGAAATCTGCTACTATTGTAGAGAAACTCACAGATTTTAATTCTTAAATCTGTTACTGTTAAGTGCACAAACCTGACCATTTGTATATTATTTCATCATCATCATATGTGGCTTTAACTGGAGAAATGGGGCTTATGGATTGTTCAACCACTGTAGATCCAGATCAGGCTGTGCATCCGCACAGTCTGGCCAGGATCAACACTGTTCACCATTACATCAATGAAACACGCATCATGATTATAACCAGCAATATAGATCATTATCAGACTACAGTTGAATGCTACACTGGTCACAAATCCCATAACCGCATTTCTCCAGGCACAGCCACATATAGTGTTTGTCCTGTAAACTAGGGATGGATTATGGCCGAGGGGTTACAACACCTGGGCCCAGTTGCTCAAAACACCAGTTAGCTTAACGGACTGTTAAATCCTTAACTGAATGGTTAAAATCTCTGTTTTAACAGAGATTTTAACCATTCAGTTAAGGATTTAACAGTCCGTTAAGGATTTAACAGTCCGTTAATCTAACTGGTGTTTTGAACAACCGGGCCCAGTTAGCTTAACGGACTGTTAAATCCTTAACGGACTGTTAAATCCTTAACTGAATGGTTAAAATCTCTGTAAAACAGAGATTTTAACCATTCAGTTAAGGATTTAACAGTCCATTAAGCTAACGGATGTTTTGAACAACCGGGCCCTGACTTCCAATCCGGAGGTTGTGGGTTCAAACCTAGGGCATCAAAAATGCTTTCATAGTATTTCCATCCCACTGGTCTGTCGGATGAGACTTTAAACTGTGGTCCCGTCTCTATATGACCTTAGCTGTTGGTGGGACGTTAAACCCTTTCACTTCCAATTTTGTTTGTGCTGTAAACTGCAGATTGCGACCCACTGGTGTCATTATTGCAATTGTATTGTGCTGTTATAGTTTAATGTCTCACCACAGTAGGAAGTAATATGTGCCTTCTGTATCCCACCACCTTTGTGGAGGGGGCAATTATCGTTGCCTTCGTCCATCCATCCCATGCCATCCATCCCTCCATCACACAGAATATACCAAACATGCTTTTGCACCTAAAAAGATCTGAAAATTGGAGTAGTTCGGTATATAGATTCTTTAACACAAATAACTGTTAACATGTAATGGGTTATTGTGGGTAGAAACTTGCTGTGTACTTTCATTATGGTGTGCAGATGCGCCGATTGAATTTAGATTTTTTATCAGACACCTGGGGCCCGTTTCACTAAACATTGTACAACTAAAATGTTTGTAAGTGCAAATTTAAGATCGTTTGTAAATTTCAATTGATAGATTTACATTTAATTGAGCATAGGCTGCATATTCAATAAATGTAAATCCAATCAGTGTTTACAAGAATATATTGTGACTACTAATATTATGACTATTATCATAATTTTGCACTTACGAACATTTCAGTCGTACAAAGTTTAGTGAAACGGCCCCCAGGGTCATGGATTATCCCCCTTGTGAACTTTTGTAATAATTATTTACCATTGTAACTCGTAACTTTTGAATCGTGATGCATACATGCTTGATACTTGCTGGTCATGGATTATCTCCAAGTTTTGCAATCTTGCCTTGTAACATTTAAAACTTTTAATATGTAATACCGGTAGGTGAAGACTCGATACCTTTTGGCGTGTATATACTCAAACTAATTATAGATTCGCCCACTGGATCATATATTTCCTCTGCCTTTTACAATTTACCTGTGTAACTCACAAAACCACAATAAAAAGGTTACGATTGTTCGTAATCCTATTTTAGGGGAAGGGGCCAAGTGACTTTGGTGTGGTATGGACCTGCCACCAGGTCAGGTTATTCTAATTTCAGGGCTGAATATATTGTATCTCGATGTAAATATTCAGTTCTGATTTTGGAATTTTCCCCCCAATGCAGCAGGTTAAAACGGGATCGAACCTGTTTGCCCGGCCTTACATGACCTTAGCTGTTGATAGGCCGTTAAACACCAATAAACAAACAAACAAACAATAAAAAGGGTTTGATACTTCGTGTGTAGCGCTTCGTTATCATACATTGCAGATCATGAATTAGCTCCCCCCCCCCCCCCATATGTAACCCCGGGCATACAAAGTATGTTGAGTGGTATATAGTTTTCATCATTACTTTTGTCCATCCGCAAGATTTGCGTTAGTTTTCTTTTGTCGGTCCAAGCAGCAGTCGGGGGTATCCGTGAACCTCTGCTCACTCTCACTCTGCTGCTCACTCTGCTCACTTGCTCTAGTTTATCATGAAAGCAGTTTTTACAATCAAACCAATAGCTAGGGCATCCATGTTAACAATATTTCTAATGAAATGTTTCTGTATATGTATGTTAGGATCATTTATATGGCCCTCTGTTTCAACACTCTTAAGCTTTTGTATTCTGTTTCATATACGACTGCTTGTTTGTACTGGTGTCATATAAAATCACCACAAAACCCACCATTAAACAGGCCTCGACAAATCCACTCACCCACTCGTATTGTGAAGTGAATTTTGGATGTGGACGAGTGTTAGTTTAAAGAAATAGTGCCGCATTAACATTAAAGGATTGGATTAGTTGATTGGATGAGTGGAAATTAAGAATTTGTCGAGGCCTGTTAAATAGAGTTGAGAAGTTAAGTTTTTTGACAATAATTGACAAACAGTTATAATCTTGTGTATGTGCTTAAATAATTTATTAACATATTTATGAGTGCGACAAGAAATTAGGCTTATGGGCTTTGCAGCCAGTTTAGACCCAGATCAGACTGCGCATCCGCGCAGTCTGATCAGGGTCTACACTGTCTGCCATGAAACACTCCCAGCAATCAGCACAGTATGCACATGAACTACAGGTGTGCTTGCCAAGCAGGAGCTACACTGGCGACAGATGACATAATCCCCATATCTCCGGTCACAGACATATTTAACTCTTACAATGGTGAATCAAATTTTGTCATCTGCTGTTTATTTTATTTTCCATTTGTTCTCATCAAAAACATGATTTGACAGCACATTAGACTCATTTCCAATGGAAATGATTCTAAACTGCTGTCTAACTATGTTTTTATTTGCAGAAATACAAAATAAGAAACAGCAGCAGACGACAGTTTTCGGTTCCCGCCTTCTAAGGGTTGATAGATTGTATATATCTACTACTGTCTGTTGCACGTTTTCCTGCCGACAAGTCAGATTTTGAAAATCGGTCTACAAACCCAAAAAATGTATTTTATATTTTTAGCCCCCATGTTAAATTCCCATAGAAAAATTGTTTTTTCGCAATAAAATCAATATTTTACGGAATTTCATAAAATAATTTTTTTTGGAGAGGGTGACTTTTTTGTTATTGATGAAAAAGTACTTACATTTAAATCTTTTTTGGATTTAAAGGTACATGCCCACGCAGTAGGCACAACATGTTCATTATAGGAATTAAATAAGTGTATAATTATGTCACTATTCCACCAGTTCTAAAAATTACGAGTGCCCGCTATACAAATATAATCATTTATTAATTAGCAATTTACTGTTAGCGACGCGCGGCGGTAACAGTCTATTTTGATAATGTGCGGGGACGACGACTTTCACATCACGGCTTGCGGTGCGCATGCGCAGTATACTACGCCCGCCAGTAGGCTTCCCAATATGTAAACAAGAATATCAACATGTCGAAACGTCCAGGACGGAAATTGTATGAAACGGCGTCGGCCAAAACAAAAGGTGAAATGTCTGAGGGACATGCAATACAGAGAGAGAGAGAGTGGTTAATATTGGCGACCAGATCACCAAATGGAAAGAGTTACGTGGAGATTTAGATTTGGACTCGAATAGAGATTTTTCTTCTCAACTTCCGATACTTCACTGCGCATGTCAAAGATGTGATATGATTGACCATGTCACGTGACGCGTAATAGCACGAGGTCGGAAAATACCCTTTCTGGTCGCGGCATATAAAATGCGATTTAACACCAATTAACACGCGCCGTAATTAAAAATAACTCGTTAGTGGGTAGACAAATGGCTCATATAAGGCATGACAGAAAATGAAAAGTTGTAGTACAGTGTAACCTACCGCGTGGGCATGTACCTTTAATGTGTTTAATTTCCAAAAGTTTGTCGGCAGCAAAACATGAAACAGACAGTAGTAGTGTGTATGATTAAACTTTGTTATATGGTAATATTGATAAACATCACAGGCCACGATAACAATATTAGGCCATAGCTGTTGACAAGCCGTTAACCCCTAGAATGCGGGAACCGAAAATAGTGGTCTGCTGTTAATTCATATTTTGTCCTTTCTCTTGGTAAAAACATGGTTTTGCATCATTTTAGAATCATTTCCATTTTCATAAAGTGCTGCCAAACCAAGTTTTTGATGAGAAAAATGGAAAATAAAAAATATTCAGCAGACGACACAAATAAATTCAGCATTGTAAGGGTTAAACATATTGACATTTTAGATGACCCGTATGATTTTGTACCTACGAAGATAACTGTATGTGATGTTTCATGAAATACAGAAACTGAGATATTTTCTGTGAATGAAGTAAAAATTTAACGAAATGTTTATAGCAAATACGGAATTCTTTTCTCTATTTCTGTTCTAAAGTTTTCATAAACTATCGACATCATTTACTAAAAATACCATGAATTTATAAATACTTTTCATAAGATATTGCACATCTTGGGTACAAAATCACATGGCTAGTCTCATATGTGACTGGAGAAATGAGGCTAATGACATTTAATAAGATCTATACATGTATGTAGCAATAGTCCACACATTTCTTCTCTCGCTTGTAAATACATGTACATGTAGTACTAATACCCGCTGCACATGATATAAGTATTAAATTGTTCTGTTGAATTGACTAAACACGCCTTTGCTTGTTTTATTTCCATTTGTAGTGAAATGTTGGGAGGGTTGGTTTCTTAACAATGAATCCGTTAACTCATTACATGCGGAATACACCTTTACGGGTATGAATTATTATTTTTTTATTTTTTTTTGTTATTTCTCAATGTCATCTGATGTGGTAAATGTGATGAAGGTTGGTAATGATCCGACTAAAGGATCCAGAGATAATCAATATCGGATGTACGTCCAAATTTGTGCCAATGGCACCAAGGTCATGGTCGTCCGAATGACATTGGGTTGATGGCCATCAATGTGAGGAAGTAACTGATGAAATGTGGCAAACATCCAACAAACATATCGGGAGATATGCGAAATTTGGACATACGTCTAACCAAGTTTTGACTGATGTGGCCTATATTTCGAGAAAAGTAGATAGTCACCCAAATGAACCAGGGTGGTTAGTTATCAATGTTAGGAAGCTGCTGATGAAGGTTGGTGAACATTCAACTGATGTATCTGGAGATGGGAAATTTGGACGTATGTCCAAAATTGTTGATAATTATGACGACGCCGCCAGAATCGAGATTCACTTTCCACTATCATGGGTGACACAAAAATATATATACATATACATATATAACATGTGCTAAAGACCACCTCCGAATAGCAATCATCTTGCTGTAAAGGCCACACTTTTGTTGTCCCAATGGCACAATTACTATATAAACAATTACTATATAAACTACCCTGTGAATAAAAACCACCTGCGAACAAAGGCCAGATTTTTCACTTCCCATGGCTGGCCTTTATTCACAGGTTTTATTGTATATTCAGCCCTGAAATTCTAATAACCTGATCTGGTGTCGGGGGGGGGGGGTTCTCACCACACCAGTCACTAAAAGTAATAGGATTAGTACTAATCTTACTACTTATATAATAATGGATATAACCGGACTCTACCCCATGTATGAGAATGTCAAACCAGGGATATAGAGATTCCGGTAAGGATCGTTAAAATACCCTTCACATGCTCCCATGGCAAACAGTGTAGACCCTGATCAGACTGCGCGCATGCGCAGGCTGATCTGGGTCTACGCTGTTTGCACGCATCATAAGATACCTTTTCTCAGCCCGCAGTACATTTGTTCGTTTGTTTATTGGTGTTGATCAGTCCTGAAATTAGAATAACCGGACCTGGTGCCAGGTCCATACCACACCAGTCACCTGGCCCCTTTCCCTAAAAGTAATAGGATTAAGAATAAACGTATTACTCACATAAGCGGTATAACCAGATTCAACTGTCGCATACAAGAATGCCAACGACGTATGTGAGGGCCAAACCAGGTCTCCGGTTGGGATTCCGGTACGGATAAATCCTGATCGCTAAATTACCCATCGCATGCGCACACCTGCCAACCACCGCAGTACAGTTTGTACTGCAAGACTAATGTGATAGATTGTCGTAACAACAATAAAGACGATGCTAATTTTTATTTGCATTTTATTCCATTTTTGTTCAAAATTCTATAAACATTCACATCACAAGATATATATGGTCATCTACATAATCACGTGTGATGCTATACCATATAAACAGACATAATTCTATATTTCTGGCACGTTATTCACACAATACACCTCGTCACTGGTGTTGCAGTCTGCACTAGCATAAAATGTTTCATGTTAAAATGGATGTCGGATTCCTGACGAATTCCCGGCACAAGACATTTGAACCAGTTACTAGACGAAAAATGTGTTTATGCGACAGCTTTATGAAGACCCGAGTGGCATCTCGTCAGGAACCGGTGCATTTTTTTTTTTTACTTGAAACATTTTATGCTGGTGCTGAGTGCAACACCTGTTTTTGTAACCAATGAAAATTTTACGCATTTATTATTTCTTCATGACTTAATTACTCCATGACTAAGATCCCCAGTGTGTTTTCCAAATAGGGTGTTCTAAGGTGTTTAACGGCCTGTCAACAGGTATGGCCGGGTTAACGGAGTGGAATCCCATAGTTCACCAGTACAGATGGGGGTCAAATCCCAAAATCAGAACTGAATAAAAGAGTATATTCTGCCATGAAATTAGATTTTATTAAATGGTGTTTAACGGCCTGTCAACAGCTAAGGTCATGTAAGGCCGGCAAATGGGTTTTATCCTGTTTTAACTTGCTGCATCGGAGAGAAAATCGCAAAATCAGAACAGATATTTACATATCGGGATTCTGGTAAGGATGAATCCATTTTTTAAATTTACCCTTTGCATGTTCAAAACCAACCGCCCATTTAAACTCATTTAAAGAAAACTCCCCATTTATCATGTTCATAGCAGATAGTCTCAATTTATTTTCTTCACGTTTCTCTTCATAAATGCATGTGACCCGTGTCGTCAAATGTGGCCGTAACTGGATAAATAGGGTTTATGTGATTTGTGACCAGTGTAGCTCCTGATCAAACAGCACACTCCTGTAGCCTCATAACCATCTATATTGCTTGTTAAAAGCATGACGGGCGTTTCATTGATCAAATGGTGAACAGTGCCGATCTGATCAGACTGTGCGGATGCACAGGCTGATCTGGATCTACACTGGTCGGCAAACCCATAAGCCCCATTTCTCCAGTGACATACAAATTAGTGGTCACAACTTTCAACACCACAGGCCTGTATAGTGGTATTGGCAAATAATGTTTGTTTGTTTATTAGTGTTTAACGCCTATCAACAGCTAAGGTCATGTAAGGCTGGGCAAACAGGTTCGATCCCATTTTAACCTGCTGCATTGGGGGGAAAATCCCAAAATTAGAACTGAATATTTACATCGGGAACAAATATATTCAGCCCTGAAATTAGAATAACCTGACCTGGTGCCAGGTCCATACCACACCAAGTCACTTGGCCCCTTCCCCTTAAATAGGATTACGAATATCGTAATACTCACATAAGGGGTATAACCAGATTCAACTGTCACATACAAAATGCCAAAGAAGTATGTGAGGGCCAAACCAGGTCTCCAGTCGGGATTCCGGTAAGGATGAACCCCGATCGTTAAATTACCCATCACATGCTCCCACCTGCCACCCACTTCTGGTATTGAATATTCATGTTTCTGGTATTGAATATTCATGTTTCTGGTATAGACATGTGTGCAGGATGTGGTTAAAACAGTCCGTGGCAAAGAAAACTGCTATAAATGTCGGCTATTTATTTATTCATTTAAAGGTACATGCACAAAATGTACTTTATACCAGACATCATCCAAGACATTTCTGGCAAAATAAACATTCATTCACCATTACCCCACATATTGATTGGCATTATTATACTTTTTATTTCAGGGCGATAACCGTGTTTCCTTAAAATGTTAACTGACATTACTATTTATACTCTGTAGTTATTTTCTGATGTGCAATTATCATACTTTATAATCTGTCGAAAATATTATTTGTTCAGGGGACGCATTTAATTAGTATAAATAATTAAAAAATACCATGCCTCATTTGCATATGAAAATAGCCTGATACCAACACGTGTCACTATCCTCCGTGCAATAAATATTACTAAATCATTATATCTGTATAGAGGGCACTCATAATCCTTAGAACTGGTGGAATAATGACACAATTATACACTTGTTTAATTCCTAGAAAGAACATGCTATGCCTTCTGAGTGGACATGTCTTTAATGGTGTTTAATGGCTGCCAACAGCTATGGTCATGTTAGGCCAGGTTAACGGGGTCAAATTCCACGTGTCACCTGTTGTGATGGGAGAAAATCCCAAAATCAGAACTGAAAATGCAGCAGGTTGAATGTGGGATCGAACCTGTTGGCCCGGCCTTAAATGACCGTTTGTTTGTTTGTTTGTTTATTAGCGTTTAACGGCCTATCAACAGCTAAGATCATGTAAGGCTGGGAAAACGGGTTAGATCCCATTTTAACCTGCTGCATTGGGGGGAAAATACCAAAATCAGAACGGAATATTTACATCAAGAACAAACATATTCAGCCCTGAAATTAGAATAACCCGACCAGGTGCCAGGTCCATACCACACCAAGTCACTTGGCCCCTTGCCCTAAAATAGGAGTAGGAATATCGTAATACTCACATAAGGGGTATAACCAGATTCAACTGTCACATACAAAATGCCAAAGACGTATGTGAGGGCCAAACCAGGTATCCAGTCGGGATTCCGGTAAGGATGAACCCCGATCGTTAAATTACCCATCACATGCTCCCACCTGCCACCCACCTTAAATGACCGTACCTGTTGATAGGCCATTAAACAAATAAAACAGAAAAAAATATATACATTCAGCCATGAAATTAGCATAACCATTCTGACCTGGTGCCAGGTCCTCACCACACCAGTCACTTAACCCCAGTCCCTAAAAGTAATAGGATTATTACTAATCTTACTACTTTTGTACTGGTATTAGCTGAATGGTAAATATCTGCTGAGATAACTAAGTACAGTATGAGAACGGACTCACAACCTAAGATAGAGTACAGATAAGTAATGATGATATATGCAAGCTGTTACATTATTCTGTGCACATGTGCCAGTGAAATTATACATCTAGATCGTGAGAAGTTTCCACCATGATCGAGAAAAATCTTGATTTATTGTCTTTGTAAACAGCGAAGACCCAGATCAGCCTGGTCAGCCAGGGTCTTCACTTTTCACAATTCGGTCAATTATGCATCTAACCAATAAGGATAAGAACTTATTGGATGCCAGAGTACAGAGCAGGAAAAACATGCATCAGAAATCGATTTTAACGGAGTTTCGGTCATTAGTAATTAATAAGTTTTTTTTTCTCACATACCAAATACGGAATGAACAAGAATCCGTATTTGTTTGGAAATTTTAGTTAACTATTGACAATATTGTTTCAATTTCCCATAAAATCATTATCATTTAATTACATGTATTCATGCAGTTTCGACCTTAACCTACAAAAAAGTATGATTCTCGTATCTAACATTTTTCATCCAAAATGAAATTTAAATTTGTAGAATTTTTATTATTTATGCAAATGAGATCAAAACAAGTTATAAAATTCCGAGAAAGTAATTTCCATGGCAACTTTTCACATTGATGGATACATTTTCCCTACAAATTCTGAATAATAGTTGTGCTAATGCATGACACGTCGCACGTTTCAAATTTTTCAGATTCAGGCTCGTACACATACATGTACAAAGATAAATCACACACATTTTACTAATGCATTTCTGGTCGGCTAGCGGCACTGATACACTACACTGTGTAGTTTTGCCGACATGATTTTGGCAGCACTTAAAATGTTTGCCGGTTTGCGGACATAATTTTGGCAGCACATATACTGTATATTGCTAGCAAGTTTTCTGACATGATTTTGGCAGCCCACATAATTATGATGCTTGTAAAATATAAGTTTGCCGACATAATTTTGTCAGCACTTATACATGGCTAGTAAGCTTTCCGACATGATCTTGGCAGCACATATACACTGCTTGTAAAATGTAATGATCTTGGCAGCACATATACACTGCTTGTAAAATGTAATGATCTTGGCAGCACATATACACTGCTTGTAAAATGTAATTTTGCTACCATCATTTTGGCAGCACTTAAACACTGGAATTTTGCTGACAAACTTTTGCCAGCACTCGGTATATTCTATGTACAAAAGAACATTCCATATCAACGACCAAAAGGACCAGCTTTCAGCTGAACCTTGGCGCGAGGTAAAACTCAACTCAATCAGAAAGTGACTCACAGTGACAAAAGTGGCGTATTATATTTGCAACCAATGTAGCTCCAGATCATCCTGCGCATACACACAGAATTATACACGACGCACACACTTGATGCCTCAAAGCTCCAGATAAGCTGCGTATTTGCGTAAATACCCAATTAAAATTGCCAAAAAACCAATTGAGATCAGAAGTAGCGAGTATCAAAAAGCAATAACAAATTTGTGGTACCTTTATCATGCTACAGAAAACAATAAACAGACCACAAATATAGCATATTTTCTTATTTTCCATGAAAACACATCTTGGTAGTTCATTAGAATTGTCTCCAAGGAGAGAATTCTAATGAAATGCCAAGACATGTGTTCATTTCGAAGCAAACTATTCAATAATTGCTGTCTGTTGATGTGTAAACAGTAGTGTGATTTTATTTTACCCAATTCAAATATTGAAATATCCAATTGCTTCAGATATGATGGAGTGAAAATACTCAATTACTAATTCCTTATCTGGAGACTATGCCTGCAACAAAATTTAATGGTGTTTACTATACATGGTGATGCTCATGTAATAGAGATCATTCATTTATATAGTTAATGGTGTTTAACGGCCTGTCAACAGTTAACTGGGTCAAATCCCATATTTCCCCTGTACAGAAAATCCGAAAATGGCTGTGATAATGTAATCAATTCAGTATAATAAAAATTAATAAAAAATTGAAAAGTTCTCCCAAAGTATACTTTGCTAGATAAGTATACTTTGCAATTTTGATGAAATAGGCTACTGGTGCCAAGTCTTCACCACACCAGAGTCACGTAGCCCCATCTCCTAAAATAGGGTTAGTACTAATCTTACTACTTTTATAATTGGCATAACCGGATTCAACTCTCAAGTAACAGAACGTCAAACCAGGGATATAGGGATATATCAACTGCCTATCAACGGCCTATCAACAGCTAAGGTCATGTAAGGCCAGGCAAACAGGTTCAATCCCGTTTTAACCTGCTGGACTGGGGGGGGGGGGGGGGGGGGGGGTGGGGGGAATCTCAAAATCAGAACAAAATATTTATATCAAGAAAAAATATATTCAGCCCTGAAATTAGAATAACCCGACCTGGTGCCAGGTCCATACCACACCAAAGTCTCTTGGGATTACAAATTCAGATCTGTATCAGTCTGCTAGCTGACCAGGAGCTACACTGGTAAAATTAACTATGACCATGTTTGTCACTGCATCCATGTTGGGTTTAGTGAATCATATCAGATCATTCAAATGAACTGGTATGCTGATAACACATACAATATGCCCTATTTTCACACAGCATGTAACATGTACTACGTACCATTCAAGTAATAGAGCTATAATGGCGTCAGTTAACACAATACATTCGGAATACACTTTTATATGTACGCAAATTTGGAAATATGTTCTATATTGTTCTTATCTCTAAACGGAAGCATATATTGTGACCACTCATTTGAACCGTCTCAGTGAGACGGTTCAAATGAGTGGTCACAACATATACTTAAGAAAATAAATAAGGAAAATATATTTTTTTCTAAAAAAATATCATATTGCGATACGTTTATCCCAATTGTAATTTATCACTTCAACAAAGGCAACAAAGACGGGGCGAGCACTTGGCTGCATGACGATATGTACAAACATAGGCGGTTTTAAACACACACAATAGATTTGAAATCAACTCAAATTAACACCTTCAACATTTTGAGTATAGAGAATAATGAATTACATGGTATTGCAATCTCTGAATGGATGAAAAACACAAATCTACTTGCGACTATAAACCAAGTAAGCACACGAATGATGGCGGTCTTATGTAGATGATTCACACAGTGTTTGATTGGCATCCTGTATGTATACTGGGCACTCCTGTATGTATACTGGGCAGTCCTATATGTATTATGGGAGGTCCAACGTGAATATTTAGCGGTCCATCATTTAAATAGGCGGTCCTAGATGTATGATTGGAGGTCCAACATGACTTTTTAGCAGTTCATCGTTTAAATGGGCAGTCTTACCTATATGATTGGCACTCCCACATGGATAATGGGTGGTCCTAGATGTGATATGCGAGGTCCAACATAAATATTTAGCAGTTCATCATTTAAATGGGTGGGGTCGTACTTATGATTGGCACTCCCACATGGATAATGGGTGGTCCTAGATGTGATATGCGAGGTCCAACATAAATATTTAGCAGTTCATCATTTAAATGGGCAGTCGTACTTATGTGATTGGCACTCCAACATGGATAATGGGTGGTCCTAGATGTTATATGCGAGGTCCAATATGAATATTAAGCAGTTCATCATTTAAATGGGCGGTCATACTTATATGATTGGCACTCCAACATGGATAATGGATGGTCCTAGATGTTATATGCGAGGTCCAACATGAATATTAAGCAGTTCATCATTTAAATGGGCGGTCATACTTATATTATTGGCAATCCCACATGGATAATGGGTGGTCCTAGATGTGATATGCGAGGTCCAACTGAATATAGCAGTTATTTATGGGCGGTCATACTTATTATTGACTCCAACAGGATAATGGGTGGTCCTAGATGTGATATGCGAGGTCCAACATGAATATTTAACAGTTCATCATTTAAATGGGCGGTCATACTTATATGAGTGGCACTCCCACATGGATAATGGGTGGTCCTAGATGTTATATGCGAGGTCCAACATGAATATTAAGCAGTTCATCATTTAAATGGGCGGTCGTACTTATATGATTGGCACTCCCACATGGATAATGGGTGGTCCTAGATGTGATATGCGAGGTCCAACATGAATATTTAGCAGTTCATCATTTAAATGGGCGGTCATACTTACCGTATATGATTGGCACTCCCACATGTATAATAATGGTCAGTCCTATGTGTAATATGGGACGTCCAACATGAAGTTTCAGTCGTCGATTATTTACATAGGGGTCCTACTAATGATTGGCACTCCCACATATATAATGGGTGGTCCTAGATGTAATATGGCACGTCCAACATGAAGTTTTAGCAGTTCATCATTTACATAGGTGGTCCTACTAATGATTGGCACTCCCACATATATAAGGGTGGTCCTAGATGTAATATGGGACGTCCAACATGAAGTTTTAGCAGTTCATCATTTACATAGGTGGTCCTACTAATGATTGGCACTCCCACATATATAATGGGTGGTCCTAGATGTAATATGGCACGTCCAACATGAAGTTTTAGCAGTTCATCATTTACATAGGTGGTCCTACTAATGATTGGCAATCCCACATGTATAATGGGCGGTCCTAGATGTAATATTGGAGTGGAGGTCCAACATGAATTTTTAGCGGCTCATTTAAATAGGCGATCCAACTAATATGATTGATGTACACTTGGACATGCATCATGGATGTTTGTCAGTCCAACATGTAAATAGGTGGTCCTACTTGTATGTGGCTGTGACTGGAGAAATTGGGCTTACGGGATTTGTGCCAGTGTAGCACCTGATCAGATAGCACACTGTAGTCGGATAAATATATTTATTGCTTGTTAGAAGCATGAGGCATTTCATTGATGGAATGGTGAACAGTGCAGATCCTGATCAGACTGCCTGATCTAGATTTACACTGGTCACAATACTTGTAAGTACAAATTCTACAGTTACAGCCAAATATGATATGAGGGTTAATTATTATAATTATTATGGGCAGTTAATTATTATGGGAGGCCCAATATAAACTTTTGACAATCCAACATGTAAATGGGTCGTCCTACGTATATCGATGGTCTAGTAACATAAGGTCGTAACTGCTATGCTAAAGCATAGCACTTATGACCTTATGTTACTAGACCACAATGGGCGGGTCCACATATATCAACATGTATAATGGAGACTCCCACTTGTTTGTTTGGCAGTTCAACATGTTTCACCCATGATTGTCTTACTTCTCACATTCATTTAACACTTTCAATCCTAAGTAACTGGAATGCATTTTTATATCTTAATTTTCCGACCAATCCAATTGTCATAAAATGATTTTCAGACTTCATCTATAACAAGGGCTCCGCGGAGCAAGATGTCCCGCAGTGTTGATGTATACCGAAGCATTCCATCAAGGGAAACAGAAGTTGTAATACATTAAACCGAGCGTTAACTTTTCCAAACACGGAAATTTCTAAGTCAGTGACCTTGACCTTTGGGGTTAGCGGGCACCATGGGATTTCTGTAGAATGATGCGAGATGTTGTTACAAATGCATGTATGGAATATTAAAGCATTTCATTGAGGGAAACAGAAGTTACAATGAATTAACCTGAACGTTAAGTTTTAGAAACAGAGCTAAACGCAAAAACTTAACGTTGAATGCATGTGAAAAGTAGGTCAATGAACCATGAAAAGTAGGTCAAGGTCACATGCGCTCCCTCTGTGTGAGATGGTTACACCACATTGTTGATGTTGACGCCGCTGCCGACGGAAAAGCTATGCCTATGTCCCGCTTCTGCTAAAGCAGACGAGACAAAAAGGGGATGTATTTTTTTCTAAAAATATGAAAATTAATTGCAAAAAGTGAAGATCCTGATGAGACCGCCCATTATGAGCCGGCTCATCTGGATCTACACTGTTTGCAAACACCGCTATACATGTATAGACATGCAGTGTTGAAAGGGTTAAAATTGGCTTGAATGAATTTGAACCATACATAATTAGTTGAAAACATGAGATATATTTCAGAGCTCCAGATAAGCTGCGTATTTGCGTAAATACCCAATTAAAATTGCCAAAAACCCAATTGAAATCAGAAGTAGTGAGTATCAAAAAGCAATGAAAAATTTGTGGTATCTTTATCATGCTACAGAAAACAATAAACAGACCACACAAATAGCATAATTATTTTCTTATTTTTCCATGAAAACACATCTTGGTATTTCATTAGAATTGTCTCCAAGGAGACAATTCTAATGAAATGCCAAGACATGTTTCATTTAGAAGAAAACTATTCAATAATTGCTGTCTGTTGATGTGTAAACAGTAGTGTGATTTTATTTTTAATACCCAATTAAAACTTTGAAATACCCAATTGCTTCAGAAATGATGGAGTAAAAATACTCAATTACTAATTCCTTATCTGGAGCCCTGTATTTAATGACACAACACCTGCTATAATGTAACACAATTTTCCTGCGTAGAACTTTTGTAATGAAAACAAAGCAGATGAACATGATACACAAGTAAAGCTACACAAGTGTTTCGGCTGTCACAGAGTCGTGTAGAGAATATAAATGCATTTATTTTTGTCAATTTCTGTACTAGTATTCCTAGCCGGTTTGGGTATGCTGTTCCCATCCTTGAAAAACACTTAAAATGTGGCTGTGAAAAGCAAAATTAGCCCATATTTGTCAAGGAATGTCATATGGCTGTGACTGGAGAAATGGGGCTTATGTGATTTGTGACCAGTGTAGCTCCTGATTAAAATAGCACACTTCTGTACTAAACCTGATAACGCTCCATATTGCTTCTTAGAAGCTTGATGGATGTGGTATTGATGGAATGGCAAATAGTGTAGATCCTGACCAGACTGTGCATCTGCTTTGTTTGTTGGCGTTTAACGGCCTATCAACAGTCAATGGGTTTAGTACTAATCCCATATATTACCTGTACAAGTACATGTACAAATGGGGGTAAAATCCCAAAATCAGAACTGAATATTTACAATAAAAAAAAAATATATATTCAGCCCTTAAATCAGAATAATCCTGATCTGATGTCAGGTCCTCGCCACACCAAAATCACTTGGCCCCCTCCCAAAAGCAGTAGGATCAGTAGCAATACCACCCACCACAGACTGATCGGGATCTACGCTGGTCGCAAAACCCATATTATCCCGTCAACACAGTGCGTATGTGCTGTGAAACACGGTGCCGTGAAACATTTTTGTTATCCAGTCAATACTATTTTTGCATTTTACAGCCATTTATAGGTGTTGACGGGATAAATAGAATAGTAGGTTAGTGCTGTGAATGGGAAAAAATATCTGGCGCGGCACGGAAACGGGATGTGCTCGGCAGAGCCTCGCCCATCCCGTTTCCTGAGCCTTGCCATATATTTTTTCCCATTCACGGCACTAACCTACTATTCTCTATATGTCCATTTCTCCAGTCACAAATCACATATGTATTTTGCCCATATAGTAGACTACAAAAACTAAGACCGTCAAATGCAAACAGACTTTTGAAAAATGTCATCCAATGCATCAACTGGAACACACAATCTGGAGACATGTATGTAACAAGTTGCATTGGTATAAGAAAGCGAATGGTAGTCGTACCTATTAGGCCAATTCCAGAATTAAGTGTAATTTTCCTGCGTGGAAGGCATTTTTTTAATAAAAAAACACTACCAATGAAATTAAATTCCGGATGAACTTTTAAGGACACTTCACTTTTTCGACCCCACCACCTGTAAATGAAAAATTCAGGTACCTTCCGCTTCCCCCACACAATCAATTCTGGAATCACCCTTAATAGCCAATCCTGTCATTTTGCCTACTCCTTGTCAACAACATACACACTAGTATTGGAGTGAAACTTCTCGAAACTTCACCTATGTATATTTTAATTAAAAAAGGTTTCACTGCAATAAAATTCAAAAATGTCTGTTCGTGATTGCAAAGCACACCGACAAAATTTTAGAGTAACCATGTAAAGGAATTGCAACAGAACCTCTCTATACCGGACAAGCTGGGAGGACCCCAGGGTGTCCAGTTTAGAGCGGTTTCACTGTATTAGTAACAGTTCACTAGAGACGCAAATGTAATTAATATTCTGTTAGAGGATACCCGGTCGAATCAATGCCCACCTAATGTGTGATCCTAGCTAGTTATGTCCCTTTGCAAATCTATTTATAGAGATCCGGTCCTATGCTGTATTTCAGCGTTTATTTCTTACTGTTTGTTTGTCTGTTGGGGTTTAACGGCCTATCAACAGCTATGGTCATTTAAGGCCGGGTCAATGTGTTTAGTACTAAATCCCATGTATTACCTGTACAAGTACATGTACATTTTCAAGTACATGTACAAATGGGGGGAAAATCCCAAAATCAGAGCTGAATATTTACAACAACAAAAAATAATATATTCAGCCCTGAAATCAGAAATTGAGTTTTGCGAACAGAGTAGACCCAGATCAGACTGCACATCTGTGCAGTCTGGTCAGAGTCTACACTGATTGCAATAACATGAATAAGTGTGAAAATATGAATCTGACAAATAATGTAGTCCCAGATCAGATTGTGTAGATATGTATGATCTGTATCAACACTAGTCAAAATCACTATACTACTGTTCACAACACATCATGCTACATTCGCCATTTGTACAAGCAATAAGGCCTTAAACTACACAATTTGGACCGGATTTCTATAAATAAATTCAATGCGAGATAAGTGGCTAGAATCCCTCATTGTCAGAAAAAAAGCAAGTTTGATAAACTGATAGTCAATCCATGTCAACAAAACCGACTATTGAACACAAGACATGGCTTGAAGTCTACCTGTACACACAAGTTCTTATTATCACAAGCAGTCGCTTAAATATTCTATCTATATAGTACCTTGAAAGATATGCTGTCATTTCGGCTAATTCTGCACAATTCATGCCAGCGTTTGTCTCGCGTACGTTTAGAATAAAATATGTGGATGTTTTAATAAACCAACTATTAAATGAAATGCTTCTCTGAATTAATAACAGTGTAGACCATGATCGGCCAGCACAGGTGCACAAGCTGATCTGCACCTACCCTGGTCGTAGTCATTCAATAAGCTCATTTTCTCTTGATGAGTCATGTATGTCAGAGCTCCAGTTAAGGTGCGTAATTTGACCAACTAGGGGTGAAATTTTGTTATTTCTTCATCAAAAATGGCAAATTGGGAGTCCTTTAGAATCGTCTCATTGAGACGATTCTAAAGCACTCCCAACTTGCCATTTTTGATGGAGAAATAAGAAATTTACCTCCAAATTACGCACCTTAACTGGAACTCTGTACATTCTTATGCAGTAAATTCAAAACTAATCAGACGACCTTAAAGGTACATGCCCACTCAGCAGGCACAACATGTTCTTTATATAAGACATCATCGGAGACATTTTCTGGCTAAACATTCATTCACCATTACCCTATGTATTGATTGGCATTATCATACATTTTATATCAGACGTAAATTTACACACTGCTATCAGGGACGATAACCGTGTTTCATTAAACTGTTACGGCCATTAATATTTATCTCTGTATTTATTTTTTAATGTGCAATGGTCGTACTTTATAATCTGTCGAAAATATTATTTTTTCAGACGACACATTTAATTAGTATAAATAATTAAAAAATACCATGCCTCATTTGCATATGAAAATAGCCCGACACCACCGCGAGTCACTATCAGTAAAATAAATATTACTAAATGATTATATCTGTATAGCGGGCACTTGTAATATTTAGAACTGGTGGAATGATGACACAATTATACACTTTATATTTAATTCCTATAAAGAACAGTTTGTGACTACTATAAAGTGATAATCATCCTCTCACACACACATACAAACATGGGATATGGTTGCTAAAAATAGCAACACGTCATACTAATGATATAAACAATGGATATGAATGTGAATTTCACACGGGTTCAAATCGCCGGTTGTCAACTCGTAGCTGCAGTAAATATTTACACCGTGGTCTGGATGTAGAGTTATCTCCCTTAATGAATCTCCACATTTTCTTAATATAGATTCTGAAAATCTCACATATGGATGAGAATCTAAGACAATCGTAATAACCTTAAATGTTCAGACACCATTCGTTTTGGAAAACCTCTAGGGTTATCGTGATAAACCATACCAACCCTACATATTGGGACACTCTTTGGTAGGGAAACCATATCATATATGTGTGTTTGTCAGAATAAACGGTGTCCAATTATATAGGGTATATATGGCATTTCATTTTTGTATACTCAAACATCCGAATAATAAACAGGATGCATAATAGAATGTTCACCGAAATACAGACAATGTAGCCGAATAATCGTACAAAGCCGACAGAAATGTGAACAGTGCAGACCCTGACCAGACTGTGCATCTGCACAGTCTGGTCTGGGTCTACACTGGTCACTAAGGCTATATATAAATCGTGACCTACATATTCCATAGATTTACCAGCTTTAAATCCTCATATGACGAAACTATTTTATTTTGCAAAATCGATATCCAGAAAATGTGGAAATTCAACAAGGGAGACAACACCAAAACCAAGCACAACTATTAACAAATGGGCTTTATGGAGGGCAATGTACACCAGACACTGGCTTCTCACGTCCCCTTCGACCTACATCGACGTAACTAGACTGGAGAAATGGGGCTTTTGCGACCAGTGTACACCCAGATCAGCCAGTGCATCTGCACAGTCTAATCAGGATATGCACTGTTCGCCATTCCATCAATGAAACAGCGGTCATTTCTTCTAACAAACAACATAGTCATCTGTGTAATTTCATTAAATACATTTACAAAATTTGCAATACTTTTCATAAATAAGGTCAAAGGTTGACAAAATATAATTCCGCATGTACTTGGAAAAGTCGCGGGAATACTGGATGAAAATGTGTTTATTTTCCGTTTTCTTAAGAATTATTTTAACTGCGCCTCACGGTTACGGAAAGTAGTTCTGCGTGTGAGTTTACTGGGATATAAATTTTGGACAGATGTTTCATGAAATTACGCAGATGTCCGAAGGTACAAAATCACATGGCGTGTCTCATATAATCTCTTGGGCATTCATCATAATCATATATCAATATCATTTCACTAGATGCTGAGGGAAACGTAGATCGAAGCCGTGCGTGTGACATCCACTGCCCACCTTAAACGTGGTAATGGTAAAAAAAAATATGAGGAAATTGTTTTAACTGAGGTCCCAGCGGTCCTTTGGAGGTTCCCACGTTTTATGGAGGTTCCGACTTAGCACAGAGCGAACGTCGTTACAAAACCGCAACGCGTCCAGCAACGGAAGTAAACAGAGCAGGGCCGTGTCCGTGGCCTCGCTAAACCACGAACTGATAGGTATAGCATTATCTGGAACAGAAAATGGTGGTGGGGAGAATTATAAGAACAAAATATTTTATTGTGAATGTAGGACTGTCAGATTGGTATAGCGTTATATGGAACAGAAAAGGGCGGTGGGGCGATTATAAAATGTGGCTTTGACGAGAAATGGGGCTTATGGGATGCGTGACCAGTGTAGTGATCAAATAACACACTCCTGTAGTCTGATAACAAGCATGACAGGTGTTTTTATATTGATGGAATGGCGAACAGTGCAGATCCTGATCAGACTGTGTGGATGAACAGGCTGATCTGGATCTGCACTGGTCACAAAACCCATAATCCCCATTTCTAAAACACAGCCACAAACTAGATTGGTCAGTAAGCGAGGCTTACGGAATACCGCGTGGGCCCACGTACCACTAAATATGTAAAATTGTCCAAGTGTGGGCTTGTGACCTTGACTCTGGGCTTAGCGGGGGCGGCACGAACGTGAATGTGAAGCAGATCCGAGCAAGGAAATAGCCGATTTCTCTGATGTTAAGTTTTGTAAAGAGACTAAGTATTTGACCTTGACCATGGGATCAGCGGGGGTTGGACGGTCGTGGATTTGGCACAGCATGGTAGTAGAGCCTTACAGGAATGCATGTGTGAAATATTAAGCACTTTAGATGAAGGAAATAGAAGTTATAACAATATTTCTCTGATGTTAAGTTTTGTAAAGAGACTAAGTAGTTGACCTTGACCATGGGATCAGCGGGGGTGGGACGGTC
Source organism: Conchocele bisecta (assembly GCA_029237695.1). Classification (NCBI taxonomy): domain Eukaryota; kingdom Metazoa; phylum Mollusca; class Bivalvia; order Lucinida; family Thyasiridae; genus Conchocele; species Conchocele bisecta. Next base: position 1,601,930 of record CM055279.1, read on the forward strand.
GTGGATTTGGCACAGCATGGTAGTAGAGCCTTACAGGAATGCATGTGTGAAATATTAAGCATTTTAGACGAAGGAAATAGAAGTTATAACAATATTTCTCTGTTAAGTTTTGTAAAGAGACTAAGTATTTGACCTTGACCATGGGATCAGCGGGGGTTGGACGGTCTTGGATTTGGCACAGCATGGTAGTAGAGCCTTACAGGAATGCATGTGTGAAATATTAAGCATCTTAGATGAAGGAAATAGAAGTTATAACAATATTTCTCTGATGTTAAGTTTACGGACGCACGGACGGACACACGGACGGACAACCTGATTCCAGTATACCAATAACAAGTTATTATATTATTAATGCAATAACTGATAGGTATAATGTTATCTGGAACAGAAAAAGGCATTGGGAAAAATATGAACATATATTAGAGCAAGTAAGAAGAGGCTCACAAATAAAAACTTTAAAACCCAAATCTTACAGATGGATGAACAGATAGATAGAATGACGAAAACTATATACACCTCGACATACATACCAGGCAGGGATTCCACTGGGGAAAAAAAAAATTGCAACTTCAAAAAATTCATTTTTTTCTATATTCTTTTTGAAAATTGTAATTTTTTATCGCCAATTGTTTATTTTGATCGCCAATTGCGAAAGCGGCGATCGCCAGCAGAATCCCTGGCCTCAGGTAGCATATGCAGGGGCGGGAACAGTTCCAAATGACAAATCCTGAAAATGACTAAAACAAACATATATTTGCACCCACAAACATGTGAAAGTGTGCTTATCATGCTAAAAACATTAGTATTTGTCTGCAATTATCAGGAACCTCAAATCCTGATTTCAGGAAATATCCTGAAAATTCCCACCCCTGATATGTATAGCATTATCTGGAGAGAATATATGAGAAATCGCAATTACGCTAATTACGTACGTCTACAATGTCCTTGACAGATTTATATAGATTGATTTTGAACTAGAGCAAGTGAGCTCACGGAGATCCCCGGCCACCACCTGGTCCAAAAACCAAATATCAAAAGGAAGCTACATACCAAGTTTCAGGTGTGTAGCTAGTACGGTTTTAAAAGTTGATGAGTTACAAGGCAAAATTGGGAAATTCCAAGTCAAAAAGGGGGCAATAATCCATGACCCAGGGGTCGAATAAAAAATCAAAGAAACTTTGCGCATCAACTCATCATAATGAAGTTACACACAAAGTTTCAGGTCTCTAGCCAGTACGGTTTAAACGTTTTACTAGTTACAATGTTGGTGACGGACAGACGAAAGGACGGGCTGGGCTGGACGGACAAGGGTAACACTAAATGTCCCCTCCAATATCGTGGTGGGGCATAAAAACAACACATTGGTCTCACTTGTCATTCAAACACCCCTTTGATGTAATAATGCCTCATGTATATGTATTACATGTTGTACCTACCTGGATAAGCCCTGTATGCCACAGGGGAATTATCTAAAATAAATATACTGGACAGGTCTTTATTTATAGCCGAGAGATCCTTCGTATAACTGCCCGAGTCCCACCGACAATGCTGTAAAAGAACGTGATAGAAAGTTAGAAATGGAAATCTACTGTAAACTACTTTTTTTTTCAATCCTAGAATTGTCATATACGTTAAATTAAACCACTTTACCATGATGAAAACATGTTTTTATCTTTTATAGTATTTTTTTTAAAAATCCTGATATGCCTTTTTAAAGGACATCGATACACGTACCTGCCTATAGTAACGTTTGCATAATATTCCCCTGTAGTTGTCTAACTTGTCGGCGACAGCAGCACCGTATATCTCCATACTGGCAGTGAACACGACTAAGTCATACCACTGACTCACCTGAAATAATAACAATTTATAACATTAGTTTAAACATATTTTATTGCCCTATTTAGACATTACACAGTACAGTGAAACCTCACTAAACCGGACATATAGCAATTTCAAATTTGCATTATCTGGCATTGATGGGGGGGGGGGGGGGGGGGGGGGGGGGAGGGGGGAGGTGCCAGGGTTGCAACCCCCGTTCAGCCAGAGTTTACATAGATCACAGCCTACCACCAGTTGCAGTCTGAATTTAAATGCCATAAAACACAGGAAAGTGCATAATTTCTGGACATCTAGATATCTAGATTTCAAAACTTGTCCTGGGGGCATGCCCCCGGACCCCCCCCCCCACCTAGCATCACTCCGTGGAGCTCGAAAATAACCCCCCCCCCTCCCCTGTTCCCCAAATGCTGGATCCGCCCCTGGATGCTGCGATAGGAGAAATGGGGCTTATGGGTTTTGCAACCAGTGTAGATCTAGATCAGCTTGTGCATCTGCAGAGTTCATCATACCATTAATGAAACACACGTCATGATTCTAACAAGTAATATAGTTCATTATCAGGCCACAGGAATGTGCTACTTGATCAGGAGCTACAGTAGTCACAAATCCCATAAGCCCTATTTTTCCAGTTACAGCCACATATTAGCATCAATGCCTGATAAAGAATTGTGTATTCAAGTAAGTGTATATTCAGTCATGTGCACTGGGTACTTGATCAAATTGGCTGATTAAGTTTTACATCTGTTCAGCACATGTCTTGTGAGTGTTTAACGTTCCAGCAACAGTTATTAAGATCAGGACCTCGGTTAAGAAACCCCATTTACATAAAATAATTTTCCTGAAATATTCACACATGTTTATGCACAAAAAAATATGTCACATCTCATATTAATAGCTGTGCAATCATAACATGGATTGACATGAAACACATTAATCAGACAGACCGAAGTACAGACAAATGCCAGGAAAAAAATGAAGATAACCACATGCTAGGAAAGGGTACAAAAACACATGTATGTAACAGTACTTACCACTTCTAAAAAATAGTCTACATGAGGTCGCTTGTGTACAAAAAATCTGACAGGATGGCGGTCTATCATAACCTGCAAACAGAGAACGATTGATATTTTGGGACTTGGGTATATAGTAGCATAGCCTGCAAACGTGAAAGTGAATGGGCTTAACGTTCCACCAACAGCAAAGGTCATATAGAGACGGGACCATAAAACAATTGTTGATGACCTTGGTGAGGTTTGAACCCATAACCTCCGGATTGGAAGTCAGGTGTTCTAACTCCTAGGCCACAACCCATCCGGCATAGCCTCCAAATTATTGCAAAAATTTAGTAAAAATAACATTTATTCCATAAATGTTTGCAATATTTTCCCACACGCCATCCATGTGTTGCTTGCTTTTAAGGCACCCAATTGGCTCTCAGGACTTCAATGTACCCCACGGAACAAGCCACTATATACATGCACACCCCTGGGTAGAACCAGTTGGTAGAATGGGAAATACAAACGAAACCAAGCCATCGGGGTGACCGTCGGAGATCGTAACCTCTCGAGTTATGGAATTAACACAATTACTCTCCTTGAATAGTGTTACTCTGCAGGTAGGTTAGTTTCATTGCTATACAATAAAGGTCACAATCAAGGGGAAACTGAAAATGGATTTTTAATAAAATTGAAAAGAAATCATCAAGTGTCTCACCAGAACAAAGCAGGGCTTATTGGGTTCATGAACTGTGTAGTTCCTAATAACAAGGTGCAAAATAAAGATAAAATGTGTTGGAAGCAATACCTGTAAGTGAATATGCCTTAAACCAGTTACACCAACATCAGTCTGTGGGGATCCGTACCAGTGGCTTTGGGTTGAACTAAAGTTTCAACTTTATTTATTTTACAACAATTACAAATAAGCGCGAGAGCACTTATACAAATACTTTCATTGGCACAGATGAAGGCGCAAGTCATTAATGTGGGAAGAAACCAAGGTACCTGGAAGAAACCCACGTGTCTGGTCTGGTGACCACATACTGGGGTGAAATAGGTTATGGCAATGACGTACCTTCAATACAAAGTCTGGCGGTGTACCGGGTTTTACTGTCTGTCGTATAACTCCGTCATGATGAGAATGAATCAGCGTTTCGTCTAGGTCTAATACTAAAGTTTTCCGTCGTAGCATACCTAAAAGTACCAATGAGTGATACAATTGGGAGTTTAACCATTCAATCACAAGGGACCATAATGTCATTGTTTGGAAACAGAGACAAAATGTACATGTATGTATCAAAACTGTCTCAGCAAGATATGCATCATTTGTGGACAGTTTCTGAATTTTTATGTTACCAATTTGTGGCTGTGACTGGAGAAATGGGCCTTATGGGTTTTGCAACCAGTGAAGATCGAGATCAGGCTGTGCTATTTGATCAGGACTACACTGGTCATAAATCACATAAGCCACATTTTCTCCAGGCACAGCATATTATGATATATTTAAAAGTCTGAAAATAGCCATGTAAGAGCCCATTCCAGTTACATAAGTGTGGACAAGTTTGACATATTTGAATGATCTAGGAGCGTGTGACTGCAGAAATGGGGCTTATGGATTCTGTGATCACTGTAGATCCAGATCAGCTCAGACATCCGCAGAAATATTGGTAATATGCTTCTAAGAAGCAATATAGATTGTACCTGGCTACAGAAGTGTGTAATTTAATCAGGAGTTACACTTGTCACAAATCCTATAAGCCCTATTTCTCCAGTCACAGCCATATGACATTCCATGACAAATATAGGCTGATTTTGCTTTTCACTATTGACCAGCCAGAACATTTATGGTTGTGACTGGAGAAATAAGGCTTATGGGTAGTGTAACCAATGTATCTCCAGATCAGCCTGCGCATCTACAGTACGAAACTGTGGAGATGGGACGGTTCTTTGACTGAATGGCAAATAGTGTAGACCCAGACGAGACTGCATGGATATGCAAGCTGGTCTGGGTCTACACTGGTTGTCAAATCATTGTCCATATCAATATTTGCTATCAGATCAGTCGGTGTAGAGCATGAAAAGGACCTACAATGTTTGCAATTAATCAGGCAAGTATCAAAATCAGCATTTGTGATTATAAATTAATATTAAAACCGGTCCTGAAGTGTCCAATTTACAGTGGAATCTCTCAATCAGGCACTCTGGGGACCTCCCAGGGTGTCTGGTTTAGAGAGACTCCACTGTACATTGGCTGGTCAGTCTACGCCTACAACTCAAATGTGTCTGTGCCTGGAGAAATGAGGCTTATGGGTTTTGTAACCAAGGGGCTTATGGGTTTTGTGACCAGTGTAGATCCAAATCACCAATGAACCATGCATCAAGATTATAACAGCGAACATACATGCAGATCATTATCAGGCTACAGGAGCGAGATATTTGATCAGGACCTACACTGGTATCAAATCCCATAAGCCGCATTTCTCCAGTCACAGCCACAAATGAGACTTACTCAGTCTATGCTTGGACAGCGGAGACAGTGGGATAATATCATACTTGACTGTTTGATGCTGTATAACCTGTCAAGTAAAATAAGCAAAACAAATTTAGCAATTACATCGTACAATGTACAAGTTGGCTATCAATAAATTATAATATCACTAGTGATATGCAGTGTTGTGCCTAAACCTCCGATTCAAACGGTCAATTTTAGGAGTTAGGCCATGTTCTCTTATAACTGATAGATTATTATATTCACTATTCAATGATTGACATTTTAAGGTTGGAAAATGTCCCTCGGACGTATAACATATATGCATAGCCAGTATAGCCATTAACAAAATTTGAAAAAAGTATAGAAAATGTACGATAATAACCCTAATAAACAGCTAAAGTGTGAATCAGATCTGATTCGCTACACTGCAGGGGAAACCTATGGAGGGCACCGTAACTCTATAGGTATAGACGATATGCAAGTATTCTACAGAGATACTTCCCGCAACTATACGCCACTATAGCATAGAATGCCATTATGGATTAAATGTCCATCACAACATGGGGTGGGGAGGGGGAACTTGCAGAAACATGATGAATCAGTGTAAATTAAAGTCAGAAGGAATATCAATACAATTACGGAGTAACTTCAGTAATCATCAAATGATTCACTATAAATGTCAAATGTGACAACTGGTCTTGAACGTGTGACTGACATCAAAGTATCGGAGTGTTGAACATAACAAAAATAGGAAGTTAAAACTTAAACTCACCGATCTGATTTGACGTTTGAAACAGTAGCAAATGAAACTCCATATTTTTGCAGCTAGTACAAAAAACCCACGCAAGCCCATAACAATATACTTGATCATGGGTGCAGAAATATCATTGGCGGACAAGGGACAATGATTTTAAATTAGGGAGATTTGGTAATTATGCTGTATCGGCCAATGTTTTTGAACGTTCAGTCTGCAGCTTTTTTACAGGTCGCGGCCATTGATTTCCCATAAGGCTCGAAATCTCGCGGGACTTCTTCGAGATTTGTCAAATGGCGTCGCTGGCAACAGGTGCGAGCTTGCAATTAATGACACAAAGATAGATAAAAGTAGGTATTTGCGAAAAACAGCTATGTAGCCGACAATATATGTTTACCAGGTAAATAATCCTTCAACTATTAGATTGATTACAAACATTGGTACTTTTGATTTATTTAGTAAATATTTACTTTTTGATGGACATATTTTCAATTAACGTTGTTATGGAGGTGGGTGGGGTAACTTGTGGTTAATATTCAGCAAAAAAAAGTTATACAGAAGCAGTTGTCACTGCGGCACGACCTGGCAAAGTAAAACTTTGTGATTGTCTAAATTTTCAACGTATTCACCCAACTGCGAATTTTGGAGAGAAATGTTCATGAATCAACTGCTAAAGTGGGATTTTACATGGATAGCGATATGTTTCTTGTACTATACAAGTCCTTGGTACATCCAATTCTGGAGTACTCAACATGTGTTTTGTCACCATACCTGAAGAAGGATATTTGTAGGGTTGAAAGTATTCAGAGGAGAGCCACGAAACTTGTCCATAATATAAGTCGTCTTCAATATGCTGATATAATGAAAACACTTGGAATACCTACACTAGAATATCGCAGGAAACGTAGTGACTTAATCAAAGTCTTTAAAGCTGTGCATGGTTTGGATGATATGAAATGGCAGGATATGTTCACTTTATCAACAAACGACACAAGAGGACACTCCTTGAAATTATACAAAAAACAATGTCGCACAACCCAGAGACTAAATACATTCACACTAAGAGTAGTGGACTCATGGAACAGCCTATCTGAAGGAACAATTAATGCTGAAAGCCTGAACGAGTTTAAGTCGCTCCTGAATGAAGAAAACTGGAACGAAAACAAGTTTTCTCAGTGTTAAACCATATCACAACAATAGTGACATTATACGATATTTTATATACGTTTATCTACACATCGAAGCCGCAGACCCCCACATACGTTATATATAGTTTAAAAATTAGTGTTGGTAATGAAGATACGTCAAACTAACAGAGGGACCATATAAGCATGTGTGCTTAAATTAAGGTCCAACAGATCCAGGTATCAATCCAGGTAACAATCAGCTATTCTGCAGAGGAAGCCTAGCTATGAGTGGAATCGTAACTCTGGCTACGGAGGGTACGGGAGTAGATTTCAAGAGTTACTGTTCGCAACTAGTCCTTCCTAGGCTAGAGGTGTTGATATGTGCATCTGTTAATTTACACAATGAATTAATTGTACCATTTACAGTTATATATGTGCGCATAAAAATGTATCTTAGAATTTGCTAGAATCATTTGTTTTCATGGGCCTAATTGGAAATCCTTCTCCTGACACTACTTAATGTCTGTGTAATTGTAGGAAATTCAGTCTGCCATTAATTGCTGTAATTACCGTAAAGATTCTAATAGACGCCCATGCCCTAATGCCCACCCCCCACATTTTACGTTGAAAATGACACATTTTTTGGCCGATTTTCACAAAATTAGTACCTCTAATAAACGCCCAGTACTAACTTGAAAAAAACGGAGCTAATTGTCCAACTAGATTACTTTTCTTTCCATTATTTCGAAGGCAACTTCCTTGAAAATCAGGGGAGAAACATAATTGCTACTTTCACTTTCAAAAGCGGAAGTGAAATAGTGAAATTCGATTGTTTCCGGTGTCACAGTAAATTCCTCATCAGCAGTAGCTATTTGTACAGACACAGGGCGATCAGAATTTACACGGTTACGGAGACGTCATTTTCAAAGTATCTCAAAGCCATCTCGTATAATATGGGTGAAATTTACATCATGTTGTTGGCCGATATTTCCTATTGAGATGAGCAAAAATAAGTATGGCTTGTTCTGGACGTGGCCCGAAATTAATCGCACTGATACGGATCGAAACGTCCACAGGCCGAAACATCCATGGTCCGAAACGGTGACAGTCTAAAACATCCGTAGGCATAAATCTAATCAGCATTATAATGATTGACGCTGTCTTGATATATACATTACCAGTTTTTAGCTCACCTGAGCAAAGCTCATGTGAGCTATTGTTACCGCAATGTGTCCGTCGTCCGTCGTCGTCCGTAAACATTTTCAAACGTCTTCTTCTCCTCGGTGGTCATGGTCCTTAGGTAGGGGGATTACAAAATTGTTAAAATGACGTCATCACATAATCCAAGATGGCCGCCGTCTAAAAATAGCACAAATTCTTCAAAAATCTTCTTCTCAAGAACCGCTAACCGGATTTCGACAAAACTTGGTAGGAATGATCGACGTACATTGCTCTTTCAAAGTTGTTAAAATGGTGACCCCGGGGTCAAAAATGGGCGTGGCCCGTGGGGTCAAATTGGGGTCAAATTTTATTTTTGACCGAATATGGTCATGTTATATATCAAATCGAAGTTATCAATGAGGCGATCACTCTGGTACATTTTTTGTCGAAATCGGATTGTTGTGTCATCCAAGATGGCCGCCGAAATGTCAAATGGTCGTTCTTTTATTAGAGATTTCAAAATTCTTCTTCACATGAACCGCTTGGCCCATGGTAGCCAAACTTAAAAGTTATGGTCCATGGGTGAAGCCTTTTCAGATTTGTTAAAATGGAGGTCATCGCTAATCCAAGATGGCCGCCGTCTAAAAATAGCATAAATTCTCAAAAAAATCTGCTTCTCATGAACCGCTAGCCGGATTTCGACGAAACTTGGTAGGAATGATCGATGTACAATGCTCTTTCAAAGTTGTTAAAATGGTTACCCCGGGGTTAAAGATAGGCGTGGCCCGTGGGGTCAAATTTTATTTTTGACCGAATATGGCCATGTTATATATCAAATTGAAGGTATCAATGAGGAATGATCGATTTACTATGCTCTTTGAAAGTTGTGAAAATGGTGACCCCGGGGTCAAAAATGGGCATGGCCCGTGGGGTCAAATTGGGGTCCATTTTTTTTCTTTGACCGAATATGCTCGTGCTATATATCAAATTGAAGGTATCGATGAGGCGACCAAAAGGTCCATTTATTCAAGATTTTGAACATCTTTTTCTCAGGAACCACATGGCCGATGCTGGCCAAACTTCATAGGAAGTTAAGATCTTTGGGTGAAGCATTTTCAGATTTGGTAAAATGACAGTCATCGCTTAATCCAAGATGACCGCCATCTACAAATAGCACAATTTTTTTAAAACACATGAACTCAATGTCGCATTCTCCTCTGGTGTTCATGGAGTCAAGTGAGCGAATTAGGGCCATCATGGCCCTCTTGTTTAACATTTTTACCGACTACCATAATGACCAAAGTCGGCCGAAACGTCTTGGTCCAAAATGTTCATAAACTGACAGACAGTACAATCAAGTTCGGCAGACGTTTGAGAGTAACGTCCCTTCGTTATGTTTTTGTTCAGAAAGTAGAATATTGTATATTGTTATCATTTTCCCTTTGCTGAATAACACTTGCCTCTATTAAACGTCCACCCAGGACTTCGGAGCCAGTGGTGATTCTAATAGACGCCCTGGCCCTGTGTATCCAGATGCAGATAAAAAAATAAAAATAAGACACTCATGTATAGTTAGTTGCGGAAGCGTAACTCTGAATTTAATACTACCGTCTTACTATCAGATTATATACCAGCAGAATCATCAATATATATTACGCTGCTCGAAACTATCATGTAGTCTATTGCTTGTTCGAAGCATGATGGGTGTTTCATTGATGGCATGGCGAACAGTGCAGATTCTGATCTGACTATGAGTATGCACAGGCTGATCTGGATCTACACTGCCATGGTAGCCACACCCATAAGCCCCATTTCTCCAGAAATAGCCACATATAGGTTGAGTGCTCTCTCTCTTCTCTCTAAAATTAAATTAGACAATTGACTTTGTGGGCATAATATTCCATGTTATGTTAGGAGTCCAATTTCAGCCAGCAACAGGGTCTTGATTGATTGGCTGATTGATTGATTGATTCAGCCAAACTAGCAATCATTTTGGAAATCACTAACAAAAACAAATTATTTGATTACACCTAAGTAAAATGACTGTGAATAAATTTCTCAGTTTCTATTGCACTTGTGACAAACACATTATGATCAATATCCACTTGTACACACAGTTTAGGGTGTTATATAACAGTATCAGAGCTCCAGATAAGCTGCGTATTTGCGTAAATACCCAATTAAAATTGCCAAAAACCCAATTGAAATCAAAAGTTGCGAGTATCAAAAAGCAATAACAAATTTGTGGTACCTTTATCAAGCTACATAAAACAATAAACAGACCACAAATATCGCATATTTTTCTTAGTTTCCATGAAAGACATGTTTTCATTTCGAAGCAAACTATTCAATAAATGCTGTCTGTTGATGTGTAAACAGTAGTGTGATTTTATTTTACCAAATTAAAATATTGAAATACCCAATTGCTTCAGAAATGATGGAGTGACAATACTCAATTAATAATTCCTTATCTGGAGCCCTGCTGTATGATTATAAACATTTTACTCATCATGGTGAACATTGTCCTATTGAGCTTACACACTCGTGCGGGCTAATATTTATGTTTATAATACCAGTAAGTAACTGGAATTGATATTCCTATGTTATTTTTCAGATTATTCCATTTATCACAAAGGGATTTTGTTTTTTAGAAATAAGAAAATATCAGCAAATTGTGCAGATCCTGAAGAGATGAGTCTGACCGGTGACTACTCTGGTCAAATTCATAGTCCTTTTGTATCATAGTGAATAGCATACTACAACAATTACATAGCACGTTTTCCTTTGCCACATACGGAGCTCTGCAGGGACATGGATTTGTTTTTATTAATTTGTTCCCACGAAATAACAATTTGTTCCCTCAATTTAACAATTTGTTCCCTCGAATTAACAATTTGTTACCATGAAATGACAATTTGTTCTCACGAATTAACAATTCGTTCCCACGATATAACAATTTGTTCCCACGAATTAACAATTTGTTTAATTGAGGGAAGGAACTGTTATTTCATGGGAACGAATTGTTATTTCGTGGGAACGAATTAATAAAAAAATATTTCTATGTCTCCTCCGTAGACACGTACATGCAGGCACAGTGTTTTCCAGACCCCAAAATCCAGATTTAATATTTGATGTGTGTGAGACACAATTTTAATATATTTCACATTGCAAAAGTTGTGCCTTGTACCGTACTGCAAATTTCACATTTCAAAAGTAGATATTTCAAGGGGTCAAATATGCACAATCAAACTGATGTCCCTATTGGTAACATTATTTCAGGAATAAAATGATTGGATATGGTTGGTGATGGGAGATTCTGAAGGTACATATGATACGACGCTACATGATGCCGTGCGATATTCTAACTTGGAGCAAACGAAGGTTGCACTCCAGCAAGGGTACGACCCAAATCTCATTGGGCTCTACCAATGGAGCCCAATGCACGAAGCAGCTCAACTTGGGGACACGGAAATACTCGGACTACTACTGGAGAAAAAAGGTATGTGAGATATAAGTTTAGATTGTGTAACATGGTGAGAAATGTGTCCCCCTCACTCGAACGTGGGACCTCTGGTTTACTGTACCATTGCTCCACTTTTTAAGCTAACCGGGCACAGATACACACTTGCTCCCCATAGTGAGTTACATACCAACTGTGACGTGGGTGGCAGGTGGGAGTATGTGATGGGTAATTTAACGATCGGGGTACATCCTTACCGGAATTCCGACTGGAGACCTGGTTTGGCACTCACGTAAATCTTTGGTATTTTGTATGTGACAGTTGAATCTGGTTATACCCCTTATGTGAGTATTATGATTATTCATACTCCTATTTTAGGGGAAGGGGTTAAGTGACATTGGTATGGTATAGACCTGGCACCAGGTCAGGTTATTCTAATTTCAGGGCTGAATATATTTTTTCTTGATGTAAATATTCCGTTCTGATTTTGGTATTTTCCTCCCAATCCAGCAGGTTAAAACTGGATCGAACCCGTTTGCCCTGCCCTACATGACCTTAGCTGTTGATATGTCATTAAACACCAATAAACAAACAAACAAATCGTGCCAAATGCTTGATTTTAGTCCTTAGAATGCGGGGAACAAAAATTGTTGTCTGCTGTTGTTTTATAGTTTGTCTTTCTTCTTTCTCACTAAAAACATAGTTGGAAGCACTCTAAAATCATTTCCATTGGAAATGCGCATGGTTCTAGAGTGCTGTCAAACCATGTTGATGAGTTAAACGGCAAATAAGTCAGCATTGTAAGTTTTATGCCTTAAGCTTCCAATTGAGATTGAGATTTTGCTGTCAAGAAATGTGATAAGTCATGATTTATATGATTATTTTTACTTTCCTTTTTAGCTCTCCTGAGCGAAGCTCATGTGAGCTATTGTTACCGCAATGTGTCCGTCGTCGTCCGTCGTCGTCCGTCGTCGTCCGTGAACATTTTCAAACATCTTCTCCTCGGTAACCATTGGGTCTATAGTCACCAAACTTCATGGTCATGGTCCTTAGGTAGGGGGATTACAAAATTGTTAAAATGACGTCATTACGTAATCCAAGATGGCCGCCGTCTAAAAATAGCACAAATTCTTAAAAAATCTTCTTCTCAAGAACCGCCAACCGGATTTCGACAAAACTTGGTAGAAATGATCGATGTACATTGCTCTTTCAAAGTTGTTAAAATGGTGACCCCTGGGTCAAAAATGGGCGTGGCCCATGGGGTCAAATTGGGGTCAAATTTTATTTTTGACTTAATATGGTCATGTCATATATCAAATTGAAGGTATCAATGAGGCGATCACTCTGGTGCATGTTTTGTCGAAATCGGATTGTTATGTCATCCAAGATGGCCGCCGAAATGTCAAACGGTCGTTCTTTTATTAGAGATTTCAAAATTCTTCTTCACATGAACCGCTTGGCCCATGGTAGCGAAATTTAAAAGTTATGGTCCATGGGTGAAGCCTTTTCAGATTTGTTAAAATGGAGGTCATCGCTAATCCAAGATGGCCGCCGTCTAAAAGTAGCATAAATTCTTAAAAAATCTTCTTCTCATGAACCGCTTGCCGGATTTCGACTAAACTTTGTAGGAATGATCGATTTACAATGCTCTTTCAAAGTTGTGAAAATGGTGACCCCGGGGTCAAAAATGGGCATAGCCCGTGGGGTCAAATTTTATTTTTGACCGAATATGCTCATGCCATATATCAAATTGAAGGTATCGATGAGGCGATTGCTCTGGTGCAATATTTGTCGGAATCGGATGATTATGTCATCCATGATAGCCACCAAAAGGTCCATTTATTCAAGATTTTGAACGTCTTTTTCTCAGGAACCACATGGCCGATGCTGGGCAAACTTCATAGGAAGTTAAGATCCTTGGGTGAAGCATTTTCAGATTTCGTAAAATGACAGTCATCGCTTAATCCAAGATGACCGCCATCTAAAAATAGCATAATTTTTTTAAAACACATGAACTCAATGTCACATTCTCCTCTGGTGTTCATGGAGTCAGGTGAGCGAATTAGGACCATCATGACCCTCTTGTTTATTGGTTATCCCTGCTGTTTTTCTGTTATCTATGTTTGCCAAAAGAATTGCAGAAAAACAGGTTCCAAAAAACAGCCCAAATTATGACAATTTGTAAATAATCCACAGTGCTTGTATACCTGCGGATCACTCTGCTATGCGTATGGTATATGCATCACCTTCCTTGGCTGAACCAGATGCATGGTCGAGCGGGAAGACACGGAAACCAGTTTTTTATGGACCTTATTTATGACTGTGACTGGAGAAATTGACATGTGCATTGTCATCCCAGGACCAGAACATGCACATTGATTCCGGGCCCAGATGATCCTACACATCTGCACACTCTGATCAAGACCTACACAGTTTGCCATTCATTTGGTGACACCCCTGCCATGCCTATATGAAACAGTACAGGCATGTATCAGGGGCATCGGAACAGGTCCGGCAGGTCCGGCCACAGCCGGATCAATATTTTTAACATATTTGTAATTCATGTATAAAAAAACAAAGTGTAAATATTTTTCTGCACTTTTTCTCATTTCACATCAAAAGGGTATGTTGTTACCACTCAGTTGAACCGTCTCGGCGAGACGGTTCAACTGAGTGGTAACAACATACACTTTGGGTGGGTAGCGGGGGCACCAAGTAGATTCGCCGGACCAATCTTATGATGCTTCCGGCGCCCCTGACAGGTCAATAGCAAGCAGGCTGTAGGTTTATTCTGACAAATAAGTTCCATAAGCCCAATTTCTTGTACATGTATATATGAACACAACCTGAGAAAGGTGGGAAAAATGAGAAAATTGGTCAAGAACTTACTTGGTCAAGTGACCTCTGTTTACCCAGACCAACCTGCACATTCGCACTGTCTGAGCAGGGTCTTCACTGTTCATCGTTCCATCATTAAAGTCATTAAAACATCCATTAAGTCTCCAGCGTACAATAATATAGGCCTATACAGTTCACCATGGATTAATCAGAAAACATTCTGTTTAGCATATAAACAAGCACTAATCATGCTAATCGACTGACCAGTGTTACTGTCTAAAGACTACACATGTGTTCTGGCTTATCACAAACTTATAGTTTAGTGCTGATCCTATTACTTTTATAGCATGGAGCTAAGTGACTGGTGTTGTTAGGTACCTGTCACCAGGTCGGGCTAATTTCGTAGCTAAAAATAAACATTATTCAGTTCTGATTTTGGGATTTGACCCCCATCAGTACAGGTGCATTATGGGATTCGACCTTGTAACCTGAGCCTGAAATTATCTTAGCTGTTAACAAGCCGTTTAAAACGCCATTAAATAAATAAATAATGCTCAGATGTTGTTTCCTTGCAGGGAATCCCAACAAAGCTGACTACCTTCAAACGCGGACGCCAACGCATTACGCCGCGGAAAATGGCCACCTGGAGTGTCTACGCATGTTGCTCAACGCAGGCGGGCGGGGCGAAATTACCGACGCAAATGATAAAGACTGTCTAGATTTAGCAACGCCGGCTGGGAGAAAGATCCTTGAAAAATACAGTACGTATATGTGGTTGTGACCGGTGAAATGGACCTGAAATGCGACCAGTGTAGATCCAGTCCAGATCAGCCTGTGCATCCGCACAGTCTGATCAGGATCTGCACTGTTCGCCATCAATGAAACTATCGCCATGCATCTAACAAGCAATATAGATCGTTATCAAGCTGGAGTGTGCTATTTGATCAGGAGCTACACTGGTCAGAAATCTCATAAGCCCCATTTCTCCAGTGACAGCCACATATAATTATGCAGGTATATGCAATTACTTGCATTCGGCCCAAAACATCATTGAAACAGTAAGGTTTCCTCTGATGAAAATACAAAATTCAAATCACGTGCCACATGCGAAAGCTATGAAGTCATGAAAAAAACTTTCATCAGGTGTTAGTGCTAAGTATTGTGTTTAGCATACTGAAAATGAATGGCAAGTTTTATAACTAGCATTATTGTCTCATTGTGTGAATGTCAAATACTCTTCAAGCGAGTCATCTTGTCTCACAAACTGACAAAACATCATTGAAAAAGACATTAAGTTTAATGACAAATGTACATGTATAAACAGTAACGCACAAACTGAGAAAACATCCTTGAAAACTACAAAAAAATCTATAATGATACAGGTCTTTGTGAGGAATGGGGCTAATGACATTGGTGACCAGTCTAGCCCCTGATCTTCTAGCACAGAGCTCCAGATAAGAGTATGTGTTTTATAAGCATAATCCAATGTACCCCTTTGACAGCCCTAGTGCCAGTATACACATAGTTCAAAATTTGTCGAGAATGAGCACAGCTCAGCCTCGACCCACAAAACTTGCTGATTTTGAGTATAAGCACAGACCAAGAGACCCTTTGCCTAAACATAGAGAATAGTAGGTTAGTGCCGTGAATGGGAAAAAATATCCGGCAAGGCTCAAGCATTTCTTTATTTCTCATCAGAAGTATATGTTGTGACCACTCATTTGAACCGTCTCGCCGAGACGGTTCAAATGAGTGGTTACAACATATACTTTGGTTCAGAAATAAGAAAAATTGATAGAGAATAGTAGGTTAGTGCCGTGAATGGGAAAAAATATCTGGCAAGACTTAGGAAACGGGATGGGCGAGGCTCTCTGCCGAGCACATCCCGTTTCCGTGCTGCGCCAGATATTTTTTTCCATTCACGGCACTAACCTACTATTCTATTTATCCCGTCAACACCTACAAATGGCTGTAAAATGCAAAAATTGTATTGACTGGATATCAAAAATGTTTCACGGCACCGTGTTTCACGGCACATACGCACTGTGTTGACGGGATAAATACTTATATATACCGTAATAACCATACATATTCAGACATCATTTGTTTTTGAAAACCCCTATAAAATAAAAGTTTCCCAAAACAAATTGTATCTAAATACATTGTTATTGTGATAAACCAGTACAACCATTCTCACCCTAAATAGTCTGACACCCTTTGTTGTGGGAAACTTATATTATTTATATATTTCCTAGAATAAATTGTGTCTGAATATTTAGGATCAATATTTACTGTAACTTCAGGAGTTCGGGATTTGATGTTCTCGGATAATGATGAAAAATCTACACCTGATGAAAACGATGAGGGGATATCACATGACCAGTCACCTGACAACTCTGCAGGTCAGAGTTCAACAAAGTCATCTATAGACTCCGTCTCTTCAGAGAACAATGCAGGTACCTGTGCATGCTTCCAATGTGGGAAACAAAAATTGTCGTCTGCTGTTGTTTTTATCTTCTGTTGTGATAAAAACATGGTGTGACAGCACTTTAGAATCATTTCCAAGTGTTGTCAAGCATGTTTTAGATGAGAAAAAAATGGAAATTATAAAATAAACAGGATATGACAAAAATTAATTCAGCACAGCAAATGAAATGTTGTCGTCTGCTGGAAATGTTTTATTTTCAATATTTCTCGATAAAAACCTGTTTTGGTAGCGCATGAGAATCGTCTCCACTGGAGACGATTCTCATGTGCTGCCAAAACAGGTTTATTGTTCAGAATTAAAGAAAAAATTAAAAACAGCAGACGGCAATTTCCGTCAACAGCGTAGGAAGTGGAGTGGAGACGATTCTCATGCGCTACCAAAACAGGTTTTTATCGAGAAATATTGAAAATAAAACATTTCCAGCAGACGACAACATTTAATTCAGCGTAGTAAGGGTTAAACACCACTTGAAACTGCCTTTCATTGCAAACTTCTGTTTTGCCGTGCTAGGATTAGTGACTATGTCTATAGAACGCAATTCCAGTAATCAAACGCCGTTTCATTGTATACCACCGTTTTGCAGTACTGGCATTTGTGACCATGTCCATGGAGTACCACTCCAGTAATGAACACCAGTTCATTGAATACACCTGTTTTGCATTACTGGCATTTGTGACCATGTCCATGGAGTACCACTCCAGTAATGAACACCAGTTCATTGAATACACCTGTTTTGCAGTACTGGCATTTGTGACCATGTCCATTGAGTACCACTCCAGTAATGAACACCAGTTCATTGAATACACCTGTTTTGCAGTACTGGCATTTGTGACCATGTCCATGGAGTACCACTCCAGTAATGAACACCAGTTCATTGAATACACCTGTTTTGCAGTACTGGCATTTGTGACCATGTCCATGGAGTACCACTCCAGTAATGAACACCAGTTCATTGAATACACCTGTTTTGCAGTACTGGCATTTGTTGTAATCTTCCGGATGAGACATTAAATCAAGGTTCATGATCTCTATATGACATTAGCTGTTGCTGGGACATGAAACCCATTTACTTTCACTTGTGACAATGCCCATAGAGCCCAACACCCATAACCTGAAACACCATCTCACTGTATACCACTGTTTTGCAGTGCTGGGATTCGTGACCATGTCGGTGGAATATCACTCCAATAAAGGCACACTGAAGATTCGCGCGACACAGATTACCGACATACTTCTACCTCCACGTACGTATCTCGAAGTGGAATGGACTGATGAAAATATATTGACATATCCGAACTTTGAGATAACAATTCGCCAAATTTTTCGGGAAAAAATCCGAACAAAATCGCTTCAAAAATGCCCCTTTACTTTATTTCCGGGTTTTCATAAATCGCGGCTTGAGTTTATTCTAAGCTGTTTTCGTAATTAACAGACGATTTACTTATTGCTACACCGTTTAATTCATTTTTCTGTTAAAAGAAATTTGATATCGCATTAAGTTTAATTGATTAATTATGGCTTTAAGTGAACTGCTTGAACCGGTCAGGCAAATTTAAACGCATTTTAGCGGCAGCGGTGTCTTTGGTTTCTATAGACGTGTGAAAACTTACCTGAGATAATCAAGCTGATTCAGACTTGGCAGCGCTGGGCGCTTAATTTTTGCATCGATATATCAGAATACAAATGTGAAGGAAACATACTATCGGGACTCAATTTCCACTTCGACTAAACCGATATATCGACATATCCGATATCGAGTTATCAGGAGTAAAATATATGATCTGTATAGGGAATTCTGCCGGGACCTGGGACGTATATCGAGATAAGCGGGTATATCGAGATAAACGATATCGAGATAACGAGATTCAGCTGTATTATGCAAAGCAAAATTTTGAAAATCCCAATAAAATTTTTTTAATTAAAATAAAAATATGTTTTTACATTTTTCATTTTATTTCATCATAAATTATCAAGTTCATGTATAAATAAAATTACTTTGACTTAATATAAATAAATATAAAAAATAATTGTTTGTTGATGACGTCATAGTGGAAAACGCATATTTCAGCTATTACCGTAAAGATTCTAATAGACGCCCGAGCCCGAATCACCACTGGCTCCGAAGTCCAGGGTGGGCGTTTAATAGAGGCAAGTGTTATTCAGCAAAGGGAAAATGATAACAAAATATACGGTGTTCTGCTATCTGAACAAAAACATAACTAAGGGACGTTACTCTCAAACGCCAGACTTGATTGTACTGTCTGTCAGTTTATAAACATTTGGGCGAAGATGTTTCGGCCCACTCTGGTCATTATGGTACAGTCGGTAGAAATGTTAAATTTAATGGTAATGTATATCAAGACAGCGTCAATAATTAATGCTGATCAGATTTACGCCTACGGACGTTTCGTCAGCGTCAGCGTTTCGGATCTGTCCGGTTTGAGATGCTTTGAAAATGGCGTCTCCATAACCGTGTAAATTCTGATCACCCTGTGCCGTGCAAATAGCTACTGCTGATGAGGAATTTACTGTGACACCGGAAACAGTCGAATTTCGCTTCCGCTTTTGAAAGTGAAAGTAGCAATTATGTTTTTTCTCCGATTTTAAAGGAAGTTGCTTTCGAAATAATGGAAAGAAACAAAATTGAATTGGACAATTAGCTCCGATTTTGTTTCAAGTCGGTACTGGGTGTTTATTAGAGGCACTAATTTTGTGGAAATCGGCCAAAAAATGTGTCATTTTCAACGTAAAAAGTGGGGGGTGGGCGTCTATTAGAGCATGGGCGTCTATTAGAATATTTACGGTAATTAAAAAGTTCAAACCTTTTGTAACTTTTTTAATATTACTTATTTTTACATGCGGTTTTCAGCATTTATTTCATATTATCAAATTGTATTATTTACAAAAATAAAAAAGTTGTTTAATTGATATTTAATAAATAACATATTAACACCTCAGTTGTGTAAGACCCTCTATTTTGTTATCGGGACTATATGTGGCTGTGCCTGGAGAAAAGGTTCTTATGGCTATTGCATCCAGTGTAGATCCAGATCAGCCTGCTGTGCATTCGCAGTCTGATCAGGATTTGCTCTGTTCTCTATTCCACCAATCGTGCTTCTAACATCGTTAGCAAGCTACAGGAGTGTGCTATTTGATCAAAAGCTACACTGATCCCAAATCCCATATGCCCCATTTCTCCAGCCACAGCCACATATGAGACGAACCATGCGATTTTGTACCTTCGGACATCTGCGTTATTTCATGAAATAGTCATTTACACACACCAATGTAACAAATTTTCAATAAATGAAGTTGACAAAAATTTCAGAGTAACTGCGGAATTATATTCCGCATGTACATGTACAGGGATCTTCTAGATTATCGGACAAAAATGGCATTTTTTTTACGATATTTTTCTTAAAATAGCAGCTACGGGCATAAAATTTTCATAGAACAATCGTCGGTTCTTGCTTTCTCAACACATGCAAACTATTTAGCAAACTGTGCCATCTTTCTCACTTAAAATTGGGTCAGGTCATCAGTCGTAAGATTCCCCAAAATTAACATCGACAATCAGTTATCCGCACAAATGTATAATCGTCTTATAACTTGTATTCTCACCTTAAAATCATAATTTTATCGCCTGAAAACCAGTGTAAACAGCATTGTGTAGTTTTGCAGAAAAAACAATCACCATTCGCGTCTTGGAAAACATCGTATTTATAGAACAACTCTGAAATGACGTAATGGGTGCACTCGATTGGAAGCCCCCGCGCGACTTTTGACGTTGTAAACAACTTGTGAACAGACTTGACGAATGTTTTCGGCAAATTTTACTAAAATGTTTACCTTGGCGATATATTCTTCACACTGACATGGAAACAGCAAGCACCTGAGTGACTTAGACGTGTTTGTTGCAAAATCGGATCAAATTAATGTTTTTAATTAACAGGTATTTTCATTTGTCCGATAAACCGATTGTCCGGATAACTGGTATGACCCCTGTACTCTGAAATTTGTGTCAACTTCTGAAGTCATTTACGGAAAATATCCCATTTTCTGTATTAAATATATTTCATGTTCGTAGGTACAAAATTGCATGGCGTGTCTCATATGTTAGTTTAAACAATATTTATTTTGTGATAGACATAAATGTGATACATACAGTTTGAAACAGGATTAGAAAACAAGCTTTTATGCCTATATGAATTCTTCTCCTGGACAATATCAAGCAAAATGGCTAAGGAACATATAGGTGAAATAAAGTAACATTGTTTAAATTTTGACTAACAAAAAACATGATTCTAGGAAATATAAGGAGTACACCATAAGAAGAACGGCTATGTTGAGCTTTCTTGGTCTCATATGTTGCAGCCCACACATCAATGATCCACTCGATCTACATGAAGAGCTACCTCCAGCCCGACAAGAAATCCGAGACAAAACGCAAAACAGAAGAGGTCAAAGTTGAAGGGTCAGAAGGTCACATCCACTTGAAGAAACAAAAGAACCTCAGCATGCATCATGTGTACACGCCAATGACGTTTAAATTCACCCGTGCCTTGGAATACACAGGTATTAATAGTAGTATAGTGAAGGAAAAGCATTTACACATCGATGTTTGTATTACACAACGGTATTCGCATCGTAGCTTTCTGATTGGTATGTTGAATATACCGTTAAAAACAGCCGTTAAGAAAATTGTGCGTGAGAAAGTTCCGCTAATTCCGTGCATGAATTATACAATACCCGCGAACATGAGAGTATATAGTGCTTCCGAAATGCAGATTTCCAGCAACAGGAACATCTTCTATAGCAATCCGAATGTCCGTATTTTAATTCCCGACAATGCCGATGGTGATTCTGAAAAAGCAGCAAGTAATCCAGACTTACAGGATAATGCTTTCTTCCAGTCTGCGATTGTTGATATTCCTGATGACTATCAAGGAATTCCGTTAGATATGGGTAATATGGATGAAAGTGGCTACGACAGTGCCTCCTCACCACCTAGGGAACGGGAAAATTCTGATTCACAGAAAATAGGTCAACTCAATAAAGATCGAGCTAGAGCTAATTCAGCCAGTGTAGCTGATGAGGAACATAAAAGTAGGTCATTCTTTAAATTTATGAAGAGAAGGTTTTCTCTAAAGAGTAGAACAGCGAGTCGTCCATCTCAAAATGTCGAGGTAACTGACTTGGAGACGGCTTCAGTGGTCAGGGTGCAGCCAGAGGAAAAAGTGTCGGGCCAGGATCACATTGCAGTGAGTGTAGGAACTGATCACAGAGACGAACACACAGAGAAAGTGGAATCCTGCGATGCGGACCCCAGTTCCGAAGTTCCATCCTGGGACTACTATGATCTGCCAGCAGAGGTTCCCCTGACCAAGGTGGAGACCCCTGTAGTAAATAAACGGGCATCGCCTGTGCTACTACCCATGGACACAATGCTTGAGTTGAGAAACCCTGGTAATCTGACCAATACTCAGGAACCAAAGCCAAGCAAAAACACACAGAGGGAAGTTGGCAGTAATAAAAAACCTCAACTTCGTGTACCGGGGACAGCTGTACAATATCTTGTCCCTTCGGTTATTATTTCAAATCCAGAAAATAACAAAAAGGCTGAAGTTGGAAATAAAGCAGCAGATGTTGTGGTGGAGATGAAGCATTTAGATACTAATAAATCTCACAGTGCTGTCACTGACTTATCTGAAGTTAAAGTTGTAAGACCCAAGATATTTAATACTCATTCCAAACCTTCTATACGCAAAATTCCTCCTTTAAAAGACAATATAAAGTTGCAGAAATTAAAGGAAGTCAATGTAAGTAGACAAACACATTCAACAGACACTATGACGGTTGCAGATGAAATTATAAAGTTACAGAAGTTGAAGAAGGATCGCAGTGTAAACAAGCAAATTGATAAAACTGACAGTTTAACTCTGGAAGAGGTAGATCAAGAAATGAAAGATGTTATCACTGTGCAAGCTAGTCTTCACAAAGACAATCAGGGAGATGTGGATGCTAAACCTAAATTAAGGAATGCTCTGTTTAATTCCGAACCACAAACTAGTCACAGCAAAGATAATCAAGTTGTTCGACCTAAAATACGTGGAAACACAAGCTCTGAAATACAGGTGCACATGCCTAGAAAACCCAACCAGAACAAATTGTTTGAGCTTCTTCCAGATAAAGCAGATATTCCACAGTCATGGCCAAGAATCAAAAAGGTAAGAAGAAAGAAAGAGCTTGAATCACAAAAGTCAGAATCGGCCTCCATCCGACCCAACAGCAATGATGTTTCAAAATCAGGGTCTAATTTACCTAGAAACATGAACCCTGATAATGCAGTCAAAAGAAATGAAAGTGGCCATAAAATTTCCTCCACATTTGTTGATGTAGACAAGTTTACATTTCCTCCTACGGACTCGCTTGTGATAGAACTTGAAGATGATATAAGTATTACTGAACTCGTAGACAATTCCCCACTGTTTAAAGACCCAGTAGGCCAGTCTTCCATGAAAGGTGATGTTGAGCGTGGCTTGGATGAACTTCCACCGGAGAGATTCTCCCCAACGAAGAAGGTACTTCCTATGCAGGTGTTTGTTGATGAGAGTTTTGTTACAAACGTTGATGAATCTGTGATAACTAGTAAATCTTACATTCCCACTACTGAACTGTAGGTCACACAGTTGGAAGACCTGTGAGGATTTTTTCATTGGGCATTTTTTTTTTATGTCACAGGCTGTGACATAAAAAAAAATGCCCAATGAAAAAATCCCATTACCCCACCTGCCGGTTGTTGACCTGCACTTGACGTACAAATCACTTGAAAGTGGAATTAAGATACAATTTTATGTTAATTGTTTGATTGGTTAGCCCAGCGGTAATTAATGGTATCTGCTCACTTGCTTTCGTTATTCAACTATGCATTTATAAAGTTGTTACAGCATTATTTGCACATTCTAAGCATGTATAATAGCCCACTGTTAGAATTTGCTGATACTATGGTTGTCTTAAAACACCTTCCAGTATACATGTATGTGTTTTGTTGTCACAAAAAAACAACTTATTGTGTGTGTGTGTGTGACCCGAGTGTTGCTCCAGATTAGCCCGACAGTCAAGATATTGCACATGTTGATCATTAGCCACGCTCTTTGGTATTCTTTAGTATTTATTTCCCTTGCATCTGGCACAAATTTTCAAACAATTACGGGTTGTATGACCACATATGAGACAATGTTCAGAGAAATTCTGCATTTGCTATGAATATTGCATCAACTTTCGACGTCATTACAGAAAATATCACAGTTTCAAGATTGCACATCTTCTGAGGTACAACATCACGTGGCTTGTTTCAGGCTGATTAGGAGCAACACTTAAACAACCAGTAGTATACTCACACAGTAGGATTCAACTCTAATCACTTTGTTGACAGCAGTACGGCAATATTAATATGACTGAAATACGAACAGTGTAGGCCCTGGTCAGACTGCGCGGATGGGCAGGTTGATCTGGGACTACTCTGCTCGTAAAGTTCAATTTGGTAGCTGGCAGTTATTTACACTTGTTACGTGTTATTGATCACGTTAAGTTTGACGTTGTTCGCATGATATCTAATGAGCATTTCTGTCCTTTGCGGTGCTCTTGTTGTATATATTATAGTATCAATTTCTTTATATCTTTTACCTTGTTATCCCCTCGCCGATAGGAAAGTGGGGATATAGTGTTAGTCCATGTACATATGTTCGTGCATACAATAACTCAAGGTGGGTGGGAGCATGCGATGGGTAATTTAACGATCGGGGTTCATCATTACCGGAATCCCGACTGGAGACCTGGTTTGGCCCTCACATACGTCTTTGGCATTTTGTATGTGATGGTTGAATCTGGTTATACCCCTTATGTGAGTATTACGATATTCACCGATTTTGATAATATTTGGATGGTGCTTTGTTATGCATACGACACACATCCGACTGCCCAAGGTCACTGAGGACTTATGTTCACCTTGTTTGTAAGGCAAATGCGTTAAAGTCTTTTTTTTTCACCGAATGATGAGGGGGGCCATATAGTGTTACTAGCGTCTGTACGTCCGTACATATGTACGTCCCGAAACCTTAACGCTCGGTTAAATGGCTTATAATTTCTGTTTCCTTGTTCGGATCTGTTTCACATTTCACACACGCATTGATCCAATGGTCCTCTACCGCCCTGTGGCAAATCCATACTCATACCGCCCCCACTAAGCCCAGGGTCAAGGTCACAGACTTGGTGCGTTTGAAACCTTAACACTCGGGTAAATGGCTTATAATCAAATATTCCTCGTTTTCTTTGGCTGCCAGTGGGGGCATTCGTGTGCCAACAGGCCACATTTCTAGTTATTATTATTATTATCAAGGCTACCAGCGAGGGGATTTGCTTCATAATAATGATGCCCTTGTTGATGTTTGTAACGACATTGCATGCATAGCAATATGTGATATGGTAGTTGATGCAAGCATATAAACTTTATGTATCTATATTCCGCCAGCCTTTGTATCTTCTGCATATGTAAGTCAACATACCGTGTTTATTCTGATAAACATCGTTGGTGGCAGGTGGGAGCACGCAATGGGTAATTTAACGATCGGAGTTCATCCTTACCAGAATCCCGACTGGAGACCTGGTTTGGCCCTCACATACGTCTTTGGCATTTTGTATGTGACAGTTGAATCTGGTTATACCCCTTATGTGAGTATTACGATATTCGTAATCCTATTTTAGGGGAAGGGGCCAAGTGACTTGGTGTGGTATGGACCTGGCACTAGGTCAGGTTATTCTAATTTCAGGGCTGAATATATTTGTTCTTGATGTAAATATTCCGTTCTGATTTTACGATTTTCCCCCCAATGCAGCAGGTTAAAATGGGATTGAACCCGTTTGCCCGGCCTCACATGACCTTAGCTGTTGATAGGCCGTTAAACACTAATAAAAAAACACAAAAACAGTTCAGTTTGCTGGATATGCCATGTTCCTTGAATTTCTTCTTTTATAATTGTATACCTTCATCGAATAGTTCTTGTAATGTTTGATCATCATTTGTGACTTATTCACACTTGTGAATCGAACAACACAATCATCATCTGGTGTTGTGATACAACTTACAATTGCATTTGTTTGGTGCAGTATTGGATACCGGTATGTGCCAGAAATGTATATCTGGATTCTTTATTATAAGTTATTGTGACTTAATCATGTGACCCTATGACAAAACTGGATTATGGTTGTCTGACCCTATCATGTCTGACCCTAAATGTCACACCTCAATTAGACTCGTGACTCAGAAATATCAATGGAGTATTTATTTACAAAATATACACGGTATTTGCACTGTACAACACATATAAGGGTGTGATATAGTATCGTTCACTACTTATCACTTATCCGCTCTCTATGTGACTCGTACAACACTAAACCTCCTACCGTACTACTCCCCTTATTACACTACTACATGTACTCACTCTATGTTATACCTCCTATGCTACCTCTTCCTTTAGTACACCTCCTACGATACCACTTATTTCTATACCCTGCTCCTATACTACCTCTCCATCCATGATGTTATCTTCTCCATCCATGATGTTATCTTCTCCATCCATGATGATCTTCAGATACTGCTCGACTATACTCCTCTAGTTACCTCTATACAATTACAGTAATGTCAATCAAGCATGCATATAATATGTCATACCATTCAGTAATAATGAACATGAAACACATGCATGCACATGTATCATATCGCAATTACCGTACAATAAATTTGAAATTCCCAAATGACGTTTTCTTGCACGGATATGCTTGATATTTTGCACACACATTGCTCTAATGGTCCTCTACCACCCTGTAACAAATCCACGATCGTCCTGCTCCGCTAAGCCCAGGGTCAAGGTAACGTACTTGGTTTGAAATCTTAACACTCGGGTAAATGTATTATAATTTCTGTTTCCTTGCACTCATCTGCTTGATATATCACACACGCATTGCTTTAATGGTCATCTACCGCCCTGTGACAAATCCACTATCGTCCCACTCCCACTAAGCCCAGGGTCAAGGTCACATACTTGGCGCATTCGAAACCTTAACGCTCTGGTAAATGTCTTATGTCTGTTTTCTTGATTGGATCTGCTTGATAATTCACACATGCATTGCGTTAATGGTCCTCTACTACCCTGTGACAATTCCACAATCATCCCGCCCCGCCCAGGGTCAAGGTCACATACTTGGTGCAATTGAAACCTTAACGCTCAAGTAAATGTCTTACAATTTCTGTTTCCTTGCACAGATCTACGGAAGCCCATTAGGGCCACTTCACTTTTTTTATCTTTTCTTGAATTTTCGAGATCTTTTCTTGAATTTTCAAGATACTTTCTTGAATTTTCGAGATGTTTTCTTGAATTTTCAAGTTCTTTTCTTGAATTTTCAAGTTCTTTTCTTGAATTTTCAAGATCTTTTCTTGAAAATTCAAGAAAAGATCTTGAAAATTCAAGAAAAGATCTTGAAAATTTAAGAAAACATCTCGAAAATTCAAGAAAACATCTTGAATAAATGGAAATTAAAAAAAAGTGAAGTGGCCCTAATGGGCTTCCGTACAGATCTGCTTCACATTTCACACACACATTACTCTAATGATCCTCTACCTCCCTGTGGTGGGATGTGGTCGGGCGAACGAGACAGCGTAAATTAACGGTAGGTGTTCCTCCTTATAGGAATCACGATTTGCTTGGTTTGGCCCTCAGTTACGGTTTTATCTTTGGCTTTTTTGTTACCTGGGAGTTGAATTGGTTTATTGCCCATTATAAAAGTGGTACGATTATTACTGATCCTACTGCTTTTGGGAGGGGCCAAGTGATTCTGGTGTGGCGAGGACCTGGCATCAAATCAGGATTATTCTGATTTCAGGGCTGTATATATAGTTTTGGGATTTTCCCCCCATTTGTATATGTACTTGAACATGTACATGTACTGGTACAGGTAATATATGGGATTTAGTACTAAACCCATTGACCCGGCCTTAAATGACCTTAGCTGTTGATAGGCCATTAAACCCCAACAAACAAACAAACTCTACCGCCCTGTGAAAAATCCACAATCGTCCCGCCTCCGCTAAGCACAGGGTCAAGGTCACAATCTTGGTGTGTTTGAATCCTTAAATCTTAGGTGAATGTATTATATGTTCTGTTTCCTTGCATGGATCTGCTTGATACTTCACACATGCATTGCTCTAATGGTGCTCTATATCACTGTGAAAAATGCATGATCATTCTGCCCCCGCTAAGCCCAGGGTCAATGTCACATATCTGGTGCATTCCAAACTTGTGTAAGTGTCTTATTATGTCTGTTTCCTTGCATGGATCTGCTTGATATTTCACACACCCATTGTTCTGATGGTCTGCTTTCATGCTGTGACAAATCCATGCTTCTCTGGCCCTCTGTGTTTTCAAATGTGCCTCGTTTTCTTTGGCTGCCAGCATGGGCATTCGTGTGCCGATAGGCCACATTTCTAGTCTGAATTATTATGTCACAAAGCACGGTAATTTTGATATTTGATGTGACTACATGTACCATGTGAAAATAACATATTTTTACTGAAAATATGAGAGGGGGGATACTATTAGAGATGGAGCAACAATTAAAATAAATACGGTACGCTTTGCTATAATTTCCAACATTGCCCAGATTTTTTCTATAGCATTATGGCATTTTGGCTTTCTATTTACGTGAGATTTGAATCTGGTATACCCATTATAAAAGTAGTAAGATTAGTCCTAATCATTTTTTTTTTTAATTGTTAATGGACAACCCGTTTATTTATTTTGTTTTGTATCAATAAATAACAAACATGTATAACAAAGTGGGCGACATATAGTGTGGAGCGGATCAGACCGTACATGTAGCTATGCCTGATCTGTACATGTAGCTATGCCTGATCTGTACATGTAGCTATGCCTGATATATGCATGTAGCTATGCCTGATATGTACATGTAGCTATGCCTGATCTGTACATGTAGCTATGCCTGATATGTACATGTAGCTATGCTTGATCTGTACATGTTTGATCTGTACATGTAGCTATGCCTGATATGTACATGTAGCTATGCCTGATATGTACATGTAGCTATGCCAGATCTGTACATGTAGCTATGCCTGATCTGTGCATGTAGCTATGCCTGATCTGTGCATGTAGCTATGCCTGATCTGTACATGTAGCTATGCTTGATCTGTACATGTCTGATCTGTACATGTAGCTATGCCTGATCTGTACATGTAGCTATGCCTGATATGTACATGTAGCTATGCCTGATATGTACATGCAGCTATGCCTGATCTGTACCTGTACATGCAGCTATGCCTGATCTGTATATGTAGCTATGCCTGATATGTACATGTAGCTATGCCTGATCTGTACATGCAGCTATGCCTGATCTGTACATGCAGCTATGCCTGATCTGTACATGCAGCTATGCCTGATCTGTATATGTAGCTATGCCTGATATGTACATGTAGCTATACCTGATCTGTACATGTATGATCTGTACATGCAGCTATGCCTGATCTGTACATGCAGCTATGCCTGATCTGTACATGCAGCTATGCCTGATCTGTACATGCAGCTATGCCTGATCTGGTAGGATTCACACTATTGGTCCTCACAATATATACAATTATTGTCAAATTCAAAAGGATATTGATATTAATTTGCAAAATAGTCTGATGCAGTTACATGTAATATCATAATGACAAGCTGTGTGGACTCAGATTTTGATCGTACGGATGTGCGTTCTGGTTGGAGAGGTCTAGCATCTATACAGGTTAAATTCAAGATTCGACACGAAATAAAGAATGATTTTACATACAGAGGAACCTCTCCAAACCAGACACCCTGGGAGGGCCCCCGGGTGTCCAGGTTAGAGAGGTTCCACTGTAATTCTGCTATATGAGTGCTGCAATACATATTTGTATGCATTGCGATCATGAACAGGTATTACCAATATAAGTACAGTACAGTTAATTGAACAAACGGTTGCGGTCTTGCTGTCCGTTTAAGAGAGGTTTTACATATCGATGGTCTAGTAACAGGTCGTAACTGCTATGCTTTAGCTTACTAGACCATCAATATATAGACTAGAACTAACTGATACAATGGGTACATTACATTTGTCATGTCCCGACTATATACAAATCTGTAGATCAGAGATTCTTCATTCATCGTATTGTCGACGTTTTGTATATAAAAATATATTTTTATAGGTAGTGTACCACATGCTTTTTATACCCGTTTGAACCTACATTGCTCTACATATGAGACAAACCATGCAATTTTGTACCTATTAAAGAAGATGTGCAATTTTTCATTAAAATATTTTCAGAAACTGATATTTTCTGTAAATGACGTCAAAAGTTTACAAACTTTTTGTTGGAAATCCACATTCGATGTCATTTATGGAAAATATCATAATTCTTAGCCAGGTTTTTTGAAAAAAAATCCAGGCTATTGGATTGGCGAAAGCCAGGCGGCGGGCGGCGGTCGGCGTCCACAATCAATGTTAAGTTTTCATGTTTGAGTCCATTTCTTTGTTACTGTACCACCTAGGACCACCAAACTTTCACAGCTTCATAATCAAGGGGTGCCCACCACATATCACTGTCCAACATGTTACTTTTTTTTTAACTTGACCCATTTTTTCCGCGCAGTCGACTTAGCCATAAGTTTTCGCGTTTACAATGTTAAGTTTTCGTGTTTAAGTCCATTTCTTTGGTACTGTACCACCTAGGATCACCAAACTTTCACAGCTTCATAACCAAGGGGTGCCTACCACATACATCTATCCAACATGTGACCATTTTTTTACCTTCACCTATTATCTCTACGTAATTGACTTAGCCATTTTCAACGTTAACTTTTTAACATACGTCTGGTTAAATTTTTTGGTTAAAACTTTTTCGTTATACTATATCTCTGCAACTGCTTCGCCCATTACCTTGAAACTTCACATGGGTGTTTATCATCGTCCATATTTTCATTCTAACCCCCAACCGTGCGGCCCCTGTGCGCAATGTCAAGGTCAAATTACTTTGAATTTTTTTGTTAAAGTTTTTTCGTGTACTATATCTCTGCAACTGCTTCACCCATTACCTTGAAACTTCACATGGGTGTTTATCATCGTCCATATTTTCATTTTAACCCCCAACCGTGCGGCCCCTGTGCGCAATGTCAAGGTCAAATTACTTTGAATTTTTTTGTTAAAGTTTTTTTGTGTACTATATCTCTGCAACTGCTTCACCCATTACCTTGATACTTCACATGGGTGTTTATCATCATTGTCGCACCCGCTTGCGGAAAGCGCGATATCGTCGGCATTTTGGCATACGTCCGTCCATCCGTCCGTACGTCCGTGTGTCCGGTTAAAGTTTTTTCATTAAAGTTTTTCCATCTACTATATCTATTTTTTTAGTGTCCATGCCTCGCCCCAAGGCGCGACATGCAGGCCACGGCCATCTAGTCTACAAAAAGTGGGTATAATTATGTTATCCAAGTGTCCATGCTTGGAAAAAACCTGGCCTTCGTGGCTTTGCCTCGTTTCTTTTTATAAATATTGTTTCATGATATTGCACATCGTTTTAGGTACATCACATGGCTCCTCTCAAACAACTACGGAAGCCTCGATTTTGATGCAATAAAGCACCCCGTGGACATATTGCATTATAGCACTTGTCACTGATGCCTTACTCATGTTTCTAGCCATTTCAGAGTTATTGTGCGAATATTACATCACTAATACATAACCATAATATGTCATCGGCATGTGATATGATATACCGTAATAGCCCTAAATATTCAGACACAATTTGTTTTGGGAAACCCTTATAAAATGGGATTTCCCAAAATAAATTGTATCCAAATATATTGTTATTGCGATAAAACAATAATACTAACCCGAAATATTGGGCCACTCATTGTTATGGGTAAGCAGATGCTTATATGTGTTACCTTGCATGAATAGTGTCTGAATGTATAGGGTTATTACGGTAACTTTACTGTATTGCGTTACAATATAGGTCAGTAATTGCAGAGATACATAGAATATCCATCGAACTGTAGTTTTATTCATCTCTGATATACCCATAACAGTGAGTATATTTAGGGTATGGGATCACATTGTTTCCGAAAGTTTTTTTAACGACATTTTCATTTTGCAGTAAATTTTCTGTAGCATATCTTCCTAACAAGCGGACAATTTTTGATGATATATGCGCACCAAATATGATGACGTATGTGTTTTATGGTTGCTCTAAAAGCTCTAAAAGGTGTTTTCAATAACGAAGAATTCATGAAGAAACGAATATTGTTTATTTCTTACAATCACATGTACCAGATTACTATTTACATTGACGGTAACTGATTCTTCGTCAAAATGACAGAATTATGAGATAAAAGCAAACTGTACAATAAACGGCAACCTGTTCTGCGAAACTGCCAAAATTTTACAGGACATTCGGTCTGGTAAACTTTAATTTTTTACCAGACCGAACAAACATTTACCAGACCGAAAAAAACATTTGTAAAAATAAAATTGATTTTGTGTGATATTTAAAAGGTTTTTGTCGCGCCCGTACGTACATACGTGTGTCCGGTTAAAGTTTTTGGTTAAAGTTTTTTGGTTAATGTTTTTCATTATACTATATCTCTGCAACTGCTGCACCCATTACCTTCAAACTTCACATGAGTGTTTATCATCATCTATATTTTCATTCCACCCCCTCCCGTGCGGCCCCTGTGCCCAATGTCAAGGTCTAATTACTTAGAAATCTTTGGTTAAAGTTTTTGGTTAAAGTTTTTTGGTTATAGTTTTTCGTTACACTATATCTCTGCAACTGCTTCGCGCATTACCTTGAAACTTCACATGAGTGTTTATCATCATCTATATTTTCATTCCACCCCCCTCCCTTGCGGCCCCTGTGCCCAATGTCAAGGTCTAATTACTTAGAAATCTTTGGTTAAAGTTTTTGGTTAAAGTTTTTTGGTTATAGTTTTTCGTTACACTATATCTCTGCAACTGCTTCGCGCATTACCTTGAAACTTCACATGGGTGTTTATCATCATCTATATTTTCATTCTACCACCCTCCCGTACGGCCCCTGTGCCCAATGTCAAGGTCTAATTACTTTGAAATTTTTGGTTAAAGTTTTTGGTTTAAAGTTTTTCCTTATACTATATCTCTGCAACTGCTTCACCCATTAGCTTGAAACTTCACATGGGTGTTTATCATCATTGTCACGCCCGCTTGCGGAAAGCACGATATAGCCGCCACTTTGGCGTACGTCCATCTGTCCGTACGTCCGTGTGTCCGGTTAAAGTTTTTGGTTTAAGTTTTTTGGTTAAAGTTTTTCCGTCTACTATATCTCTTTATTTAGTGTCCATGCCTCGCCCCAAGGCGCGACATGCAGGCCGCGGCCATCTAGTTTAAGTATATCAGTAATATAAGTAAAGCTAGCTAGCACCAGAAGGGAGGTGATTTAAAGCTTAGAATAGAAAAGTAAAATATAATCGGACATTCGGACTGCCGACTTCCGGTTTACCGGCAGCAATTCTAATGGGACATGTCCGACGGACCGGCGACTTTTGCAGAGACTGCAGACTGTTCCGCATTTGCTGCGCTATGTTTCATACAAATCTGTGATTCCGAAAGATAGTAAAGGAAATCTCCTGTAAACTCATCTAAAATCATGATGTCATGTTACTTAGGTCATTCGGAAACCATGTGATCCCTCATCCTGATATACATGTATGTACGCATTATGTTGTTTCATATACACGTAGTTTGCCATTGTTTTAACCCTTAGAATGCTGGAAACGAAAAGTGTCGCCTGCTGTTGCTTAATATTTTGCCTTTTTTCTCAATAAAAACATGGTTTGACAGCACTTTAGAATCATTTCCATTGGAAAGTATTCTGAAGTGCTGTCAAAACATGTTTTTTATGAGAAAAATGGAAAATATAAAATAAACAGCAGACGACACTATTTAATTCAGCAGTGTAAGTGTTAATATAATTCTCTGTTGATCAGAGTGAAATGTGAGAAATACATCTATATCAATATATCTTGTGCAGAATGTGATCATATTCTGCCATATGTGAATTGTTGTTCCATTCCTTTATCATTGTGCATGTGCATTATCATGCAATTGGGAATTTTAAGTGGCGTTTGTAATAATTAATTTCACTTGAAAATGTCAGTCGTATGTGTATTGACAATATGATTTTCAGTTCAGTTTGCTGGATATGCCATGTTCTGTGAATTTGTTCTTTTACAATTTTATACTGTCACCAAATAGTTCTTGTAATGTTTGATCATTATTTGTGACTTATTCACAAGTGTGAATTGAACAACACAAGCATCATCTGGTGTTGTAATACAACTTACAATTGCATTTGTTTGGTGCAGTATGGATATGTGCCAGAAATGTATATCTGGATTCTTTATTATAAGTTGTGACTTAATCATGTGACCCTATGACAAAACTGGATTATGGTTGTTTGACCAGTGTAGCTCCTGATCACCTAGTACACTCAAAGATCATCTGTTTCGGACCATTGTGTTTCATGAATGTGACTGGAGAATTGGGGATTATGGCATTTGTGAGCAGTGTAACTCATTCAAGTAGCCTGATAGTGATCTATATTCCTTGTTGGAAGCGCATGTCGGGTGTTTAATTGATGGAATGGCGAACAGTTGAGATCCTGATCAGACTGCGGATGCACAGACTGATCTGATTTACATTGATTGCAAAAACCACAAGCCCATTTCTCCAGTCACAGTCATAAATCAGAAATAGAGTTGCATCTGGTTATACCCCTTATATGAGTAATATGATTATTCGTAATCCTATTACTTTTAGGGGAAGAGGCTAAGTGGCTTTGGTGTGGTATGAACCTGGCACCAGGTCAGGTTATTCTAAATTCAGGGCTGAATGTAAATATTCCAATCTGATTTGGGGATTTTCCTCTCAATGCAGCAGGTTAAATACGGGATTGAACCTGTTGGCCCGGCCTTAAATGACCTTAGCTGTTGATAGGCCGTTGAACACCAATAAACAAACAAACAAACAAAGAGACTCAATACAGTAACATATGTGGACCGAGACTGTGTGTTCTGAGGACAACACTGGTGGTAAACTCAACAATCCATGTTTTGGCACAAGACACAGAGAGCGTTTGTATCGTATATAATTTGACAATTGATTTGTAGCTTTGATATGAAAATTGGACGGTGTTGTAATTTTATCGAGCTTGACAATCAAAATTTATCTGTTATTTTGTATATTCAAAACTCTACATCAGGCATGTACATTTTGATTGGTTGATTTTGCACATGTATGTTCATAATCGACCAATCAATTGACTAAACACGAGTTTTAAAATCATTGGACTACACATGCTGATAAACATTCATATAAGATTTCATGCCTGTATTCAGTTACCGGCGACACAAGTTAAAAATAACCAATTTTCACGAAGTCAAGGGCCATAACAAAAGGGTTAACCCTTAGATCGCTACTCATAACAATAGAAATGACTAAAGTGTCAAAGCATGTTTTTGATGATAAAAATGGAAAATAGAAAATAAACAGCAGACGATAACAAATTAAGATAGCGGTGTAAGGGTTAATATATAGCTAACAAATGTTTATATTTGATAACTAAAATTTCGCAGAATTTTATACTATATTTATTACATTCTCACAGCATTTGTGGCAGGTGGGAGAATCCTTACCGGAATTCCAACTGGAGACCTGGTTTGGCCCTCACATACGTCTTGTATCTTGTATGTGACAGTTGAATCTGGTTATGTGAGTATAATGATAATTTGTGTGGGTGGTTGGTCGGGCGATTGAGACGGTGTAACGGTATGGGTTCCTCCTTATAGGAATCACGATTTGCCTGGTTTGGCCCTCAGGTATGTATTTATCTTTGGCTCTTTAGTTACCTGGGAGTTGAATTGGGTTATTGCCCATTATAAAAGTAGTAAGATTATTACTGATCCTATTGCTTTTGGGAGGGGCCAAGTGATTCTGGAGTGGCAAGGACCTGGCATCAGATCAGGATTATTCTGATTTCAGGGCTGAATATATAATTTTGTTATTTTAAATATTCAGTTCTGATTTTGGGATCCCCCCCCCATTTG
Source organism: Conchocele bisecta (assembly GCA_029237695.1). NCBI lineage: Eukaryota > Metazoa > Mollusca > Bivalvia > Lucinida > Thyasiridae > Conchocele > Conchocele bisecta. Next base: position 1,638,309 of record CM055279.1, read on the forward strand.
TACATGTACTTGAACATGTACATGTACTTGTACAGGTAATATATGGGATTTAGTACTAAACCCATTGACCCGGCCTTAAATGACCTTAGCTGTTGATAGGCCGTTAAACCCCAACAAACAAACAAACGATAATTCGTAATCCTATTTTAGGGGAAGGGGCCAAGTGACTGGTGTGGTATGGACCTGGCACCAGGTCAGGTTAATCTAATTCCAGGGCTGAATATATTGTTTTTGATGTAAATATTCTGTTCTTATTTTCCCCCCAATGCAGCAAGTTAAAACGGGATAGAAGCATGAAGGGGTTTTCATTGGTGCAATGGCGAACAGTTCAGATCCTGATCAGACTGTGCGGATGCACAGGCTGATCTGGACCTGCACTGGTCGCAAAACCCATAAGCCCCATTTCTTCAGTCAGCCACATATATGTATCCATCAGTTAGTGGATGAATCAAGTTGGCAATGCAGGCAAACTTCTTTGTGAGTTATAAAATATTCAAAAGAACATTTTGTCTGACCTTAAAACACACAAATTGCCACATTTTGGTGCGCAATATAGTGCACAAGTTTCCCAGCATGTAAAGAGTTAACCAGCTGATGGTCATATAAGCTAGATTGGAGGCTCACACATTCAACCTGTCAGTTCAAAGGCCAAGGCTAATCTTATTTCACTAACATTTCCGCTTATTCTCAGGTAGATAGGACTAAAACATTTAAATCATAGGTCTGTAGGCACATCTACTGTCTGTTCCACGTTTATCTGCCAAATATACATAATAAATATAAAGTATTGTTTGTCCTAGTTTCTCAACCAATGAAAGCACAATATTTCGTCTCAATCTCATATTGCGACACTTTTGCCAATATCTATTAAATAAATTATTAAATGTTGCCATATGTACAGCGCTATATTTGTAACAGATGTTACGCCTTGTTGTCGTCACAGCAATGTTAACACCCACACATGCGCTCACTTCGGTGCCACACCTCCAATCACGTTTAGGGGCGGACTTTGGAGACTGGGCAGGGCTCACAATAAGTAAGTTATAGTTCACATATTTTTAATTAACTGGTGCTCGTTCAAATGTAATTTATTAAAAATTCAATACTAAATATAAATTATTGTTTGTCCTAGTTCCTTGACCAATGTATTAAATTAATCATTAAATGTTGCATTAACTGCAAAGTTATATTTAAAACCAGAGGCCTTGTTTTTACATAATTTTACTTGATGCGCAATACGTTGCCGTGTGTGTATGATCGATTCGGTGTCAAACCATCAATCACGTAATAGTATAGTAATTAGAAAGCACGTTTAGGGGCGCAGGGTGGCGCTACAATTCAAATGAACATGTGCATGGAACGGACCAGGCCAAACAATAAGACAGTTATAGTTTACATATTGAATTTTTTAATAAACTAGGCATACAGTGTTTGAAAATGAGTGTCTGTCCGGTGAAGAAGTTTGTTTCAGTTTCTCGAATCTGCCATTGGTGACATTTGTGTGCAGAAAGGCCACATTTTCTTGTTGTTATTTAAAGTAGTAAAAATAATGTAGGTTGGCAGAAAAACATGGAACAAACAGTAGTTTTAATAAATTTCATAGGTCATTTTCAATATATAAATAGCCATATGTTTATGTATACACTAACAGTTTTATCACTTACATGTTATATTTTAAAAATAAATGCAGAAATGTTATTTCTGTTATATTCAGTATCTCTCTCTAGTGACACAATTCAGGATATACGTTTTTTGTGTTTCCACATTTTCAAATGGGGATCCTGTGTAAAATGTTATCAGTCAGTATGTATTGTGTCACTGTAAAGCTGGTTACCTGATAAATATATTAAAACATAATATAATTGTCATGGTATGTACTCAACTCACGATGGGCAGGACGTGTGTATTCGTGCCCAGTTAGCTCAGTCAGTTGGAGTGATGGTATGGTAAATCAGAGGTCCCAGGTTCGAGCCCGGGGCCGGTGCACATATTCTTGCCTTGTGACATTTGGCGGAGCACTGGGGGACCTTGACTGATCTATACTCCGAGTTCAACCACGATGTAGAGCTCTATCCCAGAGCTCCAGATAAGCTGCGTATTTGCTTAAATACCCAATTAAAATTGCCAAAAACCCAATTGAAATCAGAAGTAGCGAGTATCAAAAAGCAATAAAAAAATTGTGGTACCTATCTTATTTTCAATGAAAACACATCTTGGTATTTCATTAGAATTCTAATGAAATGCCAAGACATGTTTTCATTTCGAAGCAAACCGTTCAATAATTGCTGTCTGTTGATGTGTAAACAGTAGTGTGATTTGATTTTACCCAATTAAAATTTTGAAATACCCAATTGCTTCAGAAATGATGGAGTGACAATACTCAATTACAAATTCCTTATCTGGAGCCCTGCTATCCCATAAAAATCACGAATTCGGGGACGAATTCCAATTTGAGGGTTGAGTATGTCACTGTATGTATGCAACTCGTGATGGGCAGAATGTTAGATCAGTGGTACAGTAGTCAGTAGCCTATTTCACCAACATTGCAAAGTATACTTTTCTAGCAAAGTATACTTTGAGGGAGAACTTTTCAATTTTAGAATAAATTTATTAATTTTTATTATACTGAATTTATTACATTATCACAGCCATTTTGGCTGTGATAATGTAATAAATTCAGTCTAATAATTCTGCATACTTTTAATCATCAAATATATGCAGTCGTTAGTTCTATATGAAATAATGCATTTCGGGAAAAATAAATGATTACTCCCTCAAAGTATACTTTGCTAGATAAGTATACTTTGCATTGTTGGTGAAATCGGCTACAGAGGTTTCGGGTTCAAGCCCCGGGACTGTGCACATGTTGTATGCCCTGCAACATAATATATAAATTTATTGTGCATCGTTTCTGATAATCCATCTCAGACTGTAACATAAACTTGCAAACAGAAGTACATGTCCATGTATATGTAGAAATGAAATTGTTATCACTCTGCCAGTAAACTACGTTTTTGTAGAAAATTAGGGGTAAAACAATGGTATATTTGCTGCTATTTTAGAAACATATGCATGTACCTTGTGATAATATTGTCTTTATTTTACAGTTAACAACGACTAACAAAATAAATTGTTATATTACTACGTGTTGATGATTGTTGTTTTTGGACACAAACTTACCGTCATGTAGCCCGTGACTTGAGAAATTTGTGACCAGGATAGCTCCTGATCAAATACTCTCGTCACAAATCCCGTAAGCCCCATTTCTCCAGTGATAGCCACAGTTCATGGTGTTTAAAAACCTGTCAGCTACGGTCATTTTACGCTGGGTTAACGTGGGTGGTGGTCGGGCGAACGAGACGGCGTAAATTAACGGTAGTGGTTCCTCCTTATAGGAATCACAATTTGCCTGGTTTGGCCCCTCCGGTACGTTTTTATATTTGGCTCTTTTGTTACCTGGGAGTTGAATTGGGTTATTGCCTATTATAAAAGTAGTAAGATTATTAGTGATCCTACTGCTTTTGGGAGGAGCCAAGTGATTCTGGTGTGGCGAGGACCTGGCATCAGATCAGGATTATTCTGAGTTCAGGGCTGAATATATAGTTTTGTTATTGTAAATATTCAGTTTTGATTTTCGGATTTCCCCCCCCCCCCATTTGTACATGTACTTGAACATGCACATGTACTTGTACAGGTAATATATGGGATTTAGTACTAAACCCATTGACCCGGCCTTAAATGACTTTAGCTGTTGATAGGCCGTTAAACCCCAACAAACAAACAAACAAACAAAAACTGGGTTAACAGGTATACAGTCGAACCCCGCTAAACCAGACACACATAAAAGTTAGTTCTACTTAATGGTAATCGGGTTCATTGCCATTTATCTCTGCTGAGTATGTCTGTTCGTGATCGCAAAGCACCCACACGTGTCTTGGAGTAATTGTCTGTCTGTTTTACAGTGGAACCTCTCTCAACTGAACACCCTGGGGACATCCCAGGGTGTTCGGTTTAGAGAGGTTCCACCTGTATACATGGTAAAACAATGTGAGGATAATACATTCCAACCACGAATTAGTCGAGCACCGTGTTATTTATTGTCCATATAGGGATATAACTGATTGAATAAGGAAACAAGAGCTGCCAAAACATGAAATGGTCATGAACAAAGTTCAGTTTACGACTTATCACAGCGATCTCCGGCGACTGTCTCAACCACGAAGGTCAAGGTCACCCGAATGACACTGGGTGGATAGCCATCAATGTGAGGAAGCTATTAATGAAGTTTAGTTCTGATCCGATTAACTTATTGGGAGATATTTGGACGTAATCATCGACACCCACGACGATGATGACGATGAAATTGTGACCGCAACATCTCAATTTCCACTAATTTGGTGAGACCAAAATCGACTAATCATGTGTGGCAGTGATTAGATTGTTAGTTAACGAGTTTTATAACATAAACTTGCCATTTTTACATAGAATTCAACAAAAACATACTAAAATACATAGAGACAACATACAAGTCAGGAACAGACACTACAATAGGCAGCAGATGGGTGGTGGTCGGGCGAACGCTACAGCATACATTAACGGTAGGGGTTCCTCCTTATAGGAATCACAATTTGCCTGGTTTGGCCCTCAGGTACGGTTTTATCTTTGGCTCTTTTGTTACCTGGGAGTTGCCCATTATAAAAATAGTAAGATCTGATCTACTGATCTGATCTGATCTGATACTGATCCTACTGCTTTTGGGAGGGGGCCAAGTGATTCTGGTGTGGTGAGGACCTGGCACCAGATCAGGATTATTCTGATTTCAAGGCTGAATACAATGTATATATTTTTTTTATTGTAAATATTCAATTCTGATTTTGGGATTTTCCCCCCATTTGTACATGTACTTGAAAATGTACATGTACTTGTACAGGCACTATATGGGATTTAGTAATAAACCCATTTACCCAGCCTTAAAAGATCTTAGCTGTTGATAGGCCGTTAAACCCCAATAAACAAACAAACAATAGGCAGCAAAGTAGATGTGCCATGTTCCCTTAGCGCAACACATTAGTTGGCCCCAGGTATGATTTGATTTGTTGGTGCTTAACGACCTATCAACAGCTAAGGTCATTTAAGGCCGGGCCAATATATTCGAGCTCGCATTTAACCGACTGCATTGGGGGGGGTGGGGGGGAATCCCAAAATCAGAACGGAATATTTACACAGAGAAAAAAATATATTCAGCCCTGAAATTAGAATAACCTGACCTGGTGCCAGGTCCAAACCACACCAAAGTCACTTGGCCCCTTCCCCCAAAAGTAATAAGATTAGTACTAATCATGTTACTTTTATAATGGGTATAACAGAATTCAACTCTCGCGTACCAGAAAGCCAAAAATGTACCTGAGGGTCGAACCAGGGATGCCGGGATTCCGTTAACTCTTTGCATGCTGGGAAATTTGTGGGCTATAAATAGTTCAAAAATAGCAGATGACAATTCAATATATTTTCTTTTATTTCTCCTTATAAATGTCATAGGTCTTGGAATTTCATTAGAATTGTGTCCGGAGGACACAATTCTAATGAAATTTCAAGACATTTAGAGAGAAATAAAACATATACTGCTAATTCGTTTGGCGGGATATTTTCGCCGCTAGCATGCAAAGAGTTAAGGACGAATCCGACCATTAAATTTATCCTACGCATGCTCCCAACCAATCACCAAATCGTGATAAACTTGATATCAAAGAAATGAGTCTGAAGACAGGAGCAGTGGAGATAAGAAAACAATAGCTCTGTTTGTTGGATGCATGATGGCATAATTGTGGCTGTGCTGGAGAAATGGGGCTTATGGGTTTTGCAACCAGTGTAGATCCAGATCAGTCTGTGCATCCACACAGCCTGATCAGGATCTGCACTGTTTGGCATTTCATCAATGAAAAACCTGTCCTGCTTCTAACAAGCAATATAGATCATCAGGCTACAGGAGTGCTATTTGATCAGGGGCTACACTGGTCACAAATGTCATAAGCGCCATTCTCCAGTCACTCAGTCACAATTATGTGTCATTGTGATCTCCACAATACCTCGGACCAACTGTTGGTTTCATGCTCAAAATCAGGGGCCCGTTTCACTAAACTTCTTACGACTAAAATGTTCGTAAGTTCAAATTTAAGATCGTCTGTAAATGTCAATTTATGCATTTACATTTATTGAGCATAGGCTGCATATGCAGCCTATGCTCAATAAATGTAAATCCAATAATTATTTACAAGAAAACTTTGTTAATGTGAAATTTACAGACTATCATAATTTTGCACTGACGAACATTTTAGTCGTACGAAGTTTAGTGAAACGGCCCCCAGGTATGTAGGGCTTTGAAAATGAGGGTCTCACGGGGACCCTCGGCCGCCGCCTGGACCAACAAATAAAAATTTGAACACATATCTTACGGACAGTCAGGGTGGCAACTATGTATATACCCAAAAATATTTTTCAGGGTACATAAAAACACAGATGACAATATCCATTCCCGTGTTAGACTCGTTTTAAAATTCCACAGCCCCGTATTCAGTTTGTGACTTTCCATTCCTTAACGTCTAATGCATCTAGTTGGCGCACTCTACGTTTCTTTGCCTGATACCATATAAGTCCTATAACCACACAGACGATAGATTCTATGTAGTATCCGTCTATATTGGTCTCGCACGTCCCACCTGATTCTTTACATTGCTGCAAGTAGAATGGACAATGCTGTCAGGTCAGTTTGTTTATCGTGGCCACCAGTCATAGTGTTTTACGGTAATTTTGCTACAATGTTCATTCTCATATTCAATTCAGTAATCAGCACTGCAGCCACGTTGAGGCGCAACTGCCTCGGTGATATTTTCCAGACTTTTTATATTTTTTAATTTGTTATGCTTTCATCATAAAAGCAGATTGTGACTGGACTCATGACCATGTAATGGTATGAAAATTCCCCGGTAGCAAATATCATAAAGTTTTCTGTCATTATCTATGATTTCAAAAGGATTCCTATACAAATATCAAAATATATTGTTGAACATAGTTATCTAAAATACGTCAGAATGCAGGAAATGCAATGTAGATTTCCAAAACAAAATCGTATGTAGGGGGGATGCTCAGGACTCTGTTACGTCGACACGGACCAATGTTACTGCCTCGGTGTTTTAGAGGCTCTGGCTACGCCACTGGTAATGCATTAAATGTGTAAGATAGAATTACAAGTATATGCTAGATATTAAACTGTTGCTTAGGCTTTTCAGCACCACAGACCTATATGCCAATTTTTGCAAACAGTGTAGATCCAGATGAGCCGGCTCGTAACGATTGATGACATTCCCACTTTTCTGATTATTGAAATAGTCGGAATTTTAAATGGAACATTTCATTCCCATTCCTTAGGGGTGAAAGGGTTAAAGTCATTTGGGAAATCCCTGGGAGAATGGAGAAAAAACGTTGATATAGAGAACAAACATTTTGTTCAGCTCTTCAAATACCTACTGCAGTTTCTGAGTAATGTTTAAACAAGAATTCTGTCATGGAAGCCGCGTCACGCCTGTCGAGGCATTTGATCACAATGTGACCTTCGGACTAATGGGGGTTGGTGGTAGGTTTGTCACAGAATTAAATAGGACCATCAAAAGACTGCATGTGTGAAATGTCGAGAAGTTCTGTGAAGTTCTGTGAATGGAAAAAGAGCCGACTATAGACGCACCTGCTGCTAAAGCAGGTGTGACAACAAATGTATTCATATTATCTCTATTAAGCCTGATATGAGACAGACCATGTGATTTTGTACCTTCGGACATAATTTACAATATTTTTCATAAATAAATTCAAAAGTTGACAAAATTTCAGAGCACATGTACTCTGAACATTTTGTCAACTTTTGACGCCATTTACGGAAAATATTGTAAATTTTGTAACGTATTTCATGAAATTACACGGATGTCTGAAAGTACAAAATCACATGGCGTGTCTATATATGGGCCTACATCTTTCCAACTGTTTTCATTTTCAATTCCACCACCTGCTGCTACACCTCCATTGGTCCATGTTAACCCTTTCAACACCACAGACCTCTATAGAGACAATGTTTGCAAACAGTGCAGATCCAGATGAGCCGGCTCGTAACGAGCCGTCTCCTCAGGATCTCCACTGTATGTTAATAATTTTAAAGATTACCCTTTTAGAAGAATGGGATAATTTGAATGAACAAAATTAATGAAATAGCGTGAAACATTGGCATGGAACATCCTATTAAGTTACTTGGTGTTGAAAGGGTTAAATTCCCATAGCTATGCAGGAAACTATACGATTATACAACCAGAAAATGTTGCCTGTCGACACACATATGCCTCCAATGGCAGATTGGAGAAAGTTGGCAAACTTCTTAGCTGGACTGTCGGACAGTCCAAACACAATATGCCTCTCGGCTCTACCAAGACGGGGGACATAAAAAGGTACTTGAATATGAGTGTGACTGAAGAAATGGGGCTTATGGGATTTGTGACCAGTGTAACTCCTGATCAAATAATACACTCCTGTAGCCTAATAATGATATATGTTCCTTGTTAGAAGCATGGCAGGTACTTCATTGATGGACTGGCGAACAGTGCAGATCCGGATCTTCACTGGATGCAAAACCCATGAGCCCCACCATTTCTCCAGTCACAGCCACAAATATGTGGACATTATTCAGGATTTAATGTGTGTAATAGCCAAAGATGTGCCGAACAGGAAACATAGAAGAGATACTAGATGGCCGCGGCCCGCATGCCGAGGCTTTGATAGTATACAGACTTTAACCCAAAAACTTTAACCCAAAAACTTTAACCGAAAACTTTAAACCGGATGCAAGTACGTACGTACGTACGGACAGGTGGACGCACGATCGGACGTATGTACACCAATGTGCCGACTATCGTGCTGTCCGCAAGCAGGCGAGACAAAAATGAACTTACGTGGACTTGCTCGGTAGAGTAGCAAGATTGATCCTCTGCCCCGACGCAGGATTTCCACGTCAGGTTGTCCACCACCCATAGTACCACCGTGGCCGGCCAGTTTCCACCTAGAGTATACAAAATAAGTTAGAACCTAGCCACACCAGACACCTTGGGATGTTTTGATTGACAGTTTGTTTGTTTAATGGCCTATCAACAGCTAAGGTCATTTAAGGCCGGGCCAACGGGTTCGATCCCATATTTAACCTGCTGTATTGGGGGGAAAATCCCAAAATCAGAACTTGATATTTACAGGAAAAATACGGTGGAACCCCTCCACAACAGACACCCTGTGAGGTTTTGATTGACTGAATGGTGTTTGACATGTGGCTGTGACTGGAGAAATGGGGCTTATAGGTTTTGCGACAAGTGTAGATTCAGATCAGCCTGTGCATCCGCACAGTGTGATCAGGATCTGGACTGTTCGGCATTCCGTCAATGAAATGGCATGCGTAATATAGTTAGTTATAAGGCTACATGGGTGTGCTATTTAATCACTAGTCGCAAAACCCATAAGCCCCATTTCTCCAGTCACAGACACATATAATGTACCTTGTACAGTAGAACTACTACAAACTGGAGCCTCTCTACACCAGACACCCTGGGAGGGTTTGATTGACTGAATGGTGTTTTACATACATTCAACAACAAGGATGGGAACGTACGGGGAAAAGAGTCTGCACTGAAGCTAAATTTTTCCCCATCACTAAACTCACAATAATCATAAACCGTGTAACACTGACTATATGCTCTATCAGGCAGTAACCAGTGCATGAAAATATTGTGAAAGGGTATCACACTGGAAATTGTACATTTGCATTGGTAATGATTCTAAAGTGCTGCCAAACTATGTTTGTGTTGATAAAAATGTAAAATAAATGAGAACTGTGGAATGTCCGCATACCAATGCCTCGGTGGCAGATTGGATAAACTCCGGCACACATCTTCTTCTATTTATACTGCAACACCCACTTTCAGAGATTATGTGCAGGATCATATTTGATTCATATTCATGTACATACAATAGAGTTTTCCTGAAATGCATTATGTCACATAGAACTAACGACTGCATATATTTGATGATTAAAAGTATGCAGACTTACTATACTGAATTTATTACATTATCACAGCCATTTATACTGAATTTATTACATTATCACAGCCAAAATGGCTGTGATAATGTAATAAATTCAGTATAATAAAAAATAATAAATTTATCCTAAAATTGAAAATTTCTCCCTCAAAGTATACTTTGCTAGAAAAGTATACTTTGCAATGTTGGTGAAATAGGCTACAGAACATGACAAAGTTTAATTCAGCAATGTAAGGGTTACAGTTGACATTGGCCGGTGACTTACCGAGGTTGGCCAAGGTGTTGAGGAGGGTCATGTAGGTGCCGCCAATCAACGGGTCACTGATCTTGGCATTGAACGCCATCTGGGCCACAAACATGCTGTACACAAACACCTGCAATAGTTGATTGATTAATTAGCATTTTTATGCCCATTAACACGATAATAGTACATTCAATACAATTATATAAACAGACAGAAAACTACACTAGAAAATGTGTTCATAGAATTTGGATGTGGCATGCCGCTTTGATAAACAAGCTAAAACAAAACCTTTAACCAAGGGAAATAACCATGTAAATATTGAAATTATAGTGCAAATAGTGCAATTGCAGTGTAGTCACAAAAAATTAATTTGATTCACAGTGGGTTGTGGTGCACATCACTGGCTCATGATAGTGTGCAAGTATGGTGGATGTATGTCTAATAATATTGAAGATACAGACTAAAACAAAAACTTTAACGTTGTGATGGACGGACAGATGAACGGACGGGGCAGGATGGATGGATGGACAAAGGTAACGTTAAATGCCCCCGCCACTATTGTGGTGGGACACAAAAACTTTCAGCACTGAAAACCAGGAGCAAGGCATGCTTACTACACCGGATCACCTTAATAGCCACGTACTAAGATACAAATTCTCAAGGAAAGATTCATCGTTAAGATTACACATATTCAAAATGGATGACCCACAAAACATCACAAAAACATAAACTAAGGACCAGTAAGTTACTTACCTGATGTAGGGCATATGTTGCGAGTATGAGGATGTAGAAATATGTGGGGAACGAGCCTGGCTCGTCCTGGACGTAATGAGACAGATAGACGATGAAGGCATACACCAGTCCTAGCAATATGCTACAATGGAGAAATAGAGCAATGGAGAGATAAGACAATGAGACAATTTGAGTTCATAAGAGATGGGTGGCTGTGACGGGAGAAATGGGGCTTATGGGTTTTGTGACCAGTGTAGATCCAGATCAGACTGTGCATCCCACAGTCTGATCAGGATCTGCACTGTCCGCCATTTCATCAAGGAAACACAAGTCATGCATCTAACAAGCAATATTGATCATTTCAAACTACACGAGTGTGATATATGATCAGGAGCTACACTGGGTCACAAATCCCATAAGCCCCATTTCTCCAGTCACAGCCACATATGATACAGGAAACATGAACTACTGACCAAGAATTTACTTTTTGAGTTATCAGTTAGTGTGACGTAAGGAGTGTAGACTGTACATATATGGACATATATTGAGACAATTACAGTGTGCAGCCTCAGGGGTGAAATTAACACTCGCTGAAATCAGCCGAGTGTAAACTGAGTGGACTACACATGGTTTATGAATGGTAAAAACTCTCCGAAAGTGGCCCAAATTGGTCGATTACTAATTATTATTACATTCTAACCGTGAACTTACCGAAACGGCATTGCCTTCAGAAATACTGCCATGGGACGTGGCCCGGCCGTGTAACGACTAATTATCAATGGCAGCAATATCTGGATGGGCACCATCGGGACGGCGAATATCGCCAACGTTTCCTTCGCCATTCCGGCTTCTATGAGCTTAAGGCCGGACAGGGCATCCGCAGCAGCAAAGGCAACCTGAAGTAACACAGGAGCAACAAGACATCGTTATTTAACACATTTGCCTTACAAACAAGGTGAACACAAGTCCTCAGTGACCTTGACCTTAAGTGGTCGGATGTGGTTCGTATGCAAAACGAAGCACCATCCCTAGACACACATTGTGGCCAAAAAGTATCCAAATCGGTGAAGCGGTTGACGAGTTATTGAAAAAAGAAAACAAACTTTAACATTTTTCCTTACAAACAAGGTGAACTTAAGTTGTCAGTGACCTTGACCTTGGGCGGTTGGATGTGGGTCTTATGCAAAACAAAGCACCATCCCTAGACACACAAAATCAGTGAAGCGGTTCATGAGTTATTGAAAAATGAAAGGTGTTGTTACTGATGTACGCAAGTACGTTACAACGTCAGGCCATGTATGTACGTGCGTATGCATGTGTACATACATGGACTAACAATATGTCCCCTCTTTCCTATCAGCGATGGGATAATTATAAATGGGAAACACCTGTCTGTCAATCAGGGCTGACTTGTGGCTGTCACTGGAGAAATTGGGTTTATGGGAATTGTTTGTCAATCTGCTTCTTGGTCTGCTAACAAACTCGTGTCTACAGCTAGATACACTGGTGCTGATGAGATGTCACTCAGCTCTTCTTAGAGCTATCACATAAACACATTTTTTTCCATTTTCCATTTGCGCTTATTTCCATTTGAAACATTATACCAGTGATTCTATATTTTATGTACATATTGGTGCCGTTTTTCTAGTTTCGATGTAGAACCAATAATTCATTAAACTGTGTTTATTCCATTGGGTGACAGTCCAGTTGTTACATTTATAATAGTATAGCCAATTGTTCTTGTAAGTTTTTTAATTTTATTTCTACTTCAAGGGACCAGGGGTCTCAGATATGTCATTTCCGTTACGTCCATTTACATGACGTAAATATAGCTTTACATTTACATTTTTTTCTTTTCAACAGCATAAAACTGAAGGGGCATCTATTTAGAAAAGTGTCAAGAATATGGTAAGCTAATTGTATTAGTTTGAAACAGAGAAATTTAGTAGCAAGTCGTGGAATTTCTCATTTATGGTAACCCAACAACATGTATTTAATATGAATCAGTAAAGTTAAGCAAAACAAAATAGCTTGGCATGTAACAGAATGCCGTGTTTTACCACATGTACCAAACATCATTATAAAGCTACATTTAATTAATAGCACAGCCTCCAAAAATATGGGTGCAACGGAAATGATTATGTAACGGTAATGACAAAACGTAACGGTAATGACTTTCCATTTATTTAAAATCCTAATACAGCATACATAACAAATATATTTATACTTTGAATATGCTGTACAATATAACTTCAAGTTAGTGTTTACTTTTAATGTGATTGCCAATAGAAACCCACACTCCTTGAAGCTGTGTCTGTTTATTGTTGTTTCAGAGCTTTTACTAATTAAATCCTGATATATAATTGTTGTAGGTCTGAATAAATGTGCCATTGCTGACCGACAACTGATGGGACATGGTTTATATCTAATTGACGCATCAACTGACTGGTTATTATGGTAATTTATCATTGCCGTTACACGATCGTCATTACCGTTACACAATTTTGTTACGGAAATGACCGTAACGGTAATGATTTTTCTTTAAAAACTCCCATTTTTCACTCCTCTGTATACAACGCATCATGAAGGTAGAATATGCAAAGGCAACGTTGGAAGTGTGTCTATCTACCCATTTTGGTTTCAGTCGACCTACATACATATGGACGTGTATAAACCCCGAACAGTAATGATGCATGTAATGTGTAACCTTAAAATTCCGAATACAGACCGGCCTCGTTCTCGGCAATGACTTAAGTTGTGTTGTGGTTACTCTGATTTTACATTTTTTGTTCAGCGTAACGGTAATGATTCGATTTCGCGGGACAGATACATTAACGTCAGTATTTTTGACAACAAAAGGCAAATTTATTGCAGAATAAGTTTAATGTCAAAGTTAAACCATTTTAATTCTGATGCAATGTATAGTAAAGTACAAATGGACAAGATTTGAGAATTACGGGCTTGTGAACTGTGCTGATTGATGATCGGGACATGCCCATTTAGTGCACCATACGTATGCCAACAACAGAAAATAATAACTAAACACACATAACAAGAATTGTAAATACTGTTTTCTTAATATATTGGTATTATACATACCGGTAGTTTCTTTACTGAAAAAAATAATAATTTCCTTATAAATTGTGTGATTTGTCAGTAAATTACACCGGGACACCAGATGTACATAAAATATAGAATCACTGATATGCCAGTTCGGAATGCAGCACCAATGTGATAAGGATGTATACAGTTTGTTACAAGAATTGTATGAGAGTTTCACGGACTGAATGGCGAACAGTGCAGACCCTGATCAGACTGCATGGATGTGCAGGCTGGACTTGGCCTTAACTGGTCGCAAATATCATAAGCCCCATTTCTTCAGTCACAGCCACATTTGGGCCAGCATAGGATATTTTCTGGTATATCATCCTTTTTTCTGTGTTTCGTCACTATTTATATCTTGAAAAATATAATAATTTCTGTAAATAATGTCGATAGTTGATATGCAGCCAAATACAGACCTCATGTTCATTTGATGCATGGAACGTTTTCCAACGTCGATCACATTTACGTGTCTGATCAGGGGTTATATATCCCTTTTTCGGTGATAGGTTATATAATGATGGTCTAGAATTAGGTCGTCATTGCTTTCATTAATATTGATTTTCAGGAATCATTTTTGATTTTTTTGAAAGTTTCAAGATTGTTTTCATATAAACAAATAAGGAATTGTTTCATCATCTTCATATCAGTGAGTAAATAAAGTCCAATTCCTGGTTTATAATGAAGCACTGGGATGCAAACACCATCTAAATAAAGATGTAGATACGACCTTATAATACAGGGGAAACCTCTCCAAACCGAACACCCTGGGAGGTCCCCAGGGTATCCGGTTTGGAGATGTTCCACTGTAAATCAGACATGTGACCACTTCATGACACATTCTAGTGTTTTGCAATCGTGAAAAGTCATTGTAATCAGAGAAACTACAGTAATATAAGGTAAACATCTATATTTTCCCCCGAGTGTCCAGTTTAGAGGGGTTCCAATGTACTTGAAAATAAATATATCTCCGGAACAGACTGAAAGTTATTTAACTCATTACAGGCGCGGATCCAGGATTTCGGGTTAGGGGGGGCGTAACTATTTTGCAATACTTAGCTTAGCTCGTTCGATAATATAGTCAAGTATTGCAAAATAGTCGACCGAGCGGAGCGGTGCAGAAAAATGCATGGAATACATGGCACTTGGCATGAAACGTGCCTTGTAACTTGTAAAAAATCTTTACTGGGCGAATTTTAGGGGGGGCGTGCGCCGGGTCCGCCCCCCCCCCCTGAATCCGCCCATGCATTACACTTGGAATACACCTTTACAGGTAGGAACATTTTCAAAATACAATATATTTATTTTCATTATTGTTATTCCTCAACGAAATTATATGTTGTGACCACTCATTTGAACCGTCTCAATGAGACGGTTCAAATGGTGGTCACAACATGTACAAATTATTCTGAATTTTTCACAAACAAAATGGCGTATCCTCAGAATGAAATGTGCTGAATAGCAACATCCACGTTTGGCACATGGAATTTCAATCAAAATTCTTCTCACCACTTACTTTTGATGTCAATAAAATAATGGCGTATGATATGACGGGAGGTAATCGTATAACTTTATACAGCTGCTGATAGGTCTCCACGATCCCCTGATCAGGGTCTACTTCCGGGTCATCGTGCTCCGGCTTCAAAATCCACACAAACGTAGTCGTCACGAAGAACACAATGCCCCAGAAATACAGAAAACCTGGAGATAGAAGTACAGGACTATCCATGGAAGATGATTTATTTATGTAATGATAATTAATGGCCTGTCAACAATGGGGGGTGGGGGGATATATATTCATCCCTGAAATTAGAATAACCTGACCTGGTGCCAGGTCCTCACCACACCGGAGTCACTTATCCCCACTCCCTAAAAGTAATATTATTAGTACTAATCTTACTACTTTTATAACGGGTATAACCAGATTCAACTCGCAAGTAACAAGGAAGCTTCAGAACTTATGTTTCATCTAAAATGCAGTCAAACCATTTCATTTTTTATGCTTCATACCTTCATTGCATCATGCATTGAAGGTATGAAGCATAAAACATGAAATGGTTCAACTTCAGTTAGTCTGGACTTGGTGTAGTTAATTATTTGCATATTCTTTACACAAAATACATGTATGTTCATATGAATCACTCATTTTACTAGGAGCAGGGCACAGCTGTAGACACCACCATGATAGCCACAGCATGCGCCGTGGCACTATTTTGGAATGCAGGAAACACCATTTTGAGGATCTAGGTTGAATTTCTTTTTATGGGGGAGGGTCCTCACCCCGCACTCAATAGTGCGCCATGGCATTATTTTATTCACTGCTACGGGCCTGCAGGGTTTACAATGTTCGAAACTGATGGCATAAATGCATGTGATTAATCTATTTAAATTAATATCAGACTGGCCCATTTGTGATACTTATTTGAGAGAAAACAGTGAAAGTGTATTTATCCCGTCAACACAGTGCGTATGTGCCGTGAAACACGGTGCCGTGAAACATTTTTGATATCCAGTCAATACAATTTTTGCATTTTACAGCCATTTGTAGGTGTTGACGGGATAAATAGAATAGTAGGTTAGTGCCGTGAATGGGGAAAAATATCTGGCGCGGCACGGAAACGGGATGTGCTCGGCAGAGCCTCGCCCATCCCGTTTCCTGAGCCTTGCCAGATATTTTTTCCCATTCACGGCACTAACCTACTATTCTCTATCTATTTCCCTTATTTCTGAACCAAGGTATATGTTGTGACCACTCATTTGAACCATCTCGGTGAGACGGTTCAAATGAGTGGTCACAACATATACTTCTGATGAGAAATAAAGAAATTCTTGAGCCTTGCCGGATATTTTTTCCCATTCACGGCACTAACCTACTATTCTCTATGTCCCAGCAACAGCTAAGATTATATAACCGACATAGGACAGACTTGAGAATGGCTGTCGCTGAAAACATCTGAAAATCCACTGAAACACCCTCACCCCACTTATCAAAGTATCAAATTTGAGCATACCAGATTGATTCTGAATCATTTTGAAAACACAAATTATGACAAAATTCACTGAAATCAGCTGATCAGCTGAAGATTCTCATGCCTGATAGGAGCCTCGGTTTCTAATCTTATCCGAAATGACGAGGGGGATGGAAATTCTGTATTTGTTCACACCTAGGATGGGATTAAACCCACAACCTCCGGAATATAAGTCCAATGCCCTATCATTAGACTATCAGCCCATCCCAAGAACAGAAAGATTATGATCTACATGTACACTGGCCACAAATTTCCTATAATATGGACATTTGTTCAGAGCTCCAGATAAGTTTTGTATGTAAAGAGTATTATACGCCCGTATTTAAAATTCAATGTGTATATTACTTTTACAACTGTATTATTGATTTTCTTCCTTATTAAATAGGGAATAAATGATGAAAAATAATAAATCTAAAAATTCACTTATTTGAGTTTGCAGCTTAACTAAGTAAATTTTCAAATTTATCACAGTATCTTCAATACCCAATTTGAAATCAATGCATATTTTCACATTGCCGTGAGAATTTTGTACTCCAGCTTTTGATAATCAATGCATATTATGCAAAAATAAGTGTGTAAAATATGAGAATACGCACCTTCTCTAGAGCTCTGTTTATTGTTCTTGCAAGCCAATGAGTTACCTTACTTACTTGACAGAGTTACAATGCCTTCAGTTTGTGGCGTAGAACGGAGGTACTTGTTGCAGAAATGCACAGACTCCAGGGCTAAAAATAGCACATTACCCAGGAAGTATCCCGCAGTCTGTCCTATAGAGTTGCATGTGCTGGCCCAGCCAACGTTACGCCTGAAATTTAAAAAAAAAAAAAACATTAGACTGTGATCATATACTTTTCAAACATTAATCTGATAACTACGGTAGGTTGGTGCTAAGATTTTGAAATTAGTAGTGAAAATGAACTGTTAAAGTAAAAACAATACAATACTACCGGTATTTTAGTTTTGCTCCAATATTTGTAAAGCATAATATTTCTTTCAAATAAGTGGTTGATAAGTGTTATCACATCTTTGATACATTTTCTAGTTTTGTTTCTGCATTTACACAGCACATGGGCAATGTAAGGACATTTACACAGCACATGGACATAAGAAGGCATTTACACAGCACATGGACATGTTTACAATGAGGCATTTACATTTCAGCACAATGGCATGTACACGCACAGGACAATGTATTTAAGTCTTTACACACACATGGACAAGCACTGGGCAATAAGGACATTTACACAGCACATGGCAATTGTAAGGACATTTGTAGCATTTACACAGCACATGGACATGTACTGGACACCGGCACATGGCAATGTAAGACATACAGCAATGGACATTGGTTTACGGCATTTACACACATGGGCAATGTAAGGAACATTTAACACAGGCACATGGGCAATGTAAGGAGATTTACACACACATGGACAATCTATGAGGACCAAATTTACACAGCACATGGGTCAATGTAAGGAACATTTACACAGCCCACTGGGACAATGTAAGGACATTTACACCACACATGGACAATGAAGGACCATTTTACACAGCAACATGGACAACTGTAAGGTACATTTACACAGCACATGGGCAATGTAAGGACAATTTTACACAAGCACATGGGCCAATGTTAAGGACATTTACACAGCACATTGACAATGTAAGGACATTTTTACACAAGGCACAATGGGCAGGTGAGAAGGACATTTACCAAGCACATGGACAATGTAAGATATTTACCAGGGCACATGGGCAATGTAAGGACATTTACACAAGCACATGGGACAATGTAAGGACATTTACACAAGCTACATGGACAATGTAAGGACATTTACACAAGGCACATGGGCAATGTTTAAGGACCTTTACCCCCCCAAACAGCACAGGACAATGTAAGGACATTTACACAACACAAGGGCAATGTAAGGACATTTACACAGCACATGGCAATGTAAGGACATTTACACAGCACATGGCATGGGAATAAGGACATTTACACAGCACATGGCAATGTAAGGACATTTACACAGCACATGGGCAATGTAAGGACATTTCACAGCACATGGGCAATGTAAGGACATTTGGCACATGGGCAATGGACATTTACACAGCACACAATGTAAGGACATTTACACAGGCAACATTTGTCAATGTAAGGACATTTACACAGCACATGGGACAATGTAGGACATTTACACAGCACATGGGCAATGTAAGGACATTTACACAGCACATGGGCAATGTAAGGACATTTACACAGCACATGGACAATAATGGACATTTACACAGCACATGGGCAATGTAAGGACATTTACACAGCACATGGACAATGTAAGGACATTTACACAGCACATGGACAATGTAAGGACATTTACACAGCACATGGACAATGTAAGGACATTTACACAGCACAGCAATGTCAAGGATTTACGATGGGCAATAAGGTAAGGACATTACACAGCACATGGACAATGTAAGGACATTTACACAGCACATGGGCAATGTAAGGACATTTACACAGCACATGGGCAATGTAAGGACATTTACACAGCACATTGGCAATGTAAGGACATTTACACAGCACATGGGCAATGTAAGGATATGACACAGTTAGCTCATGTAATATGGAATAGATCAGATAATCTCGACAAATTTATCTCGTACATACGGATGAACCGTGATCTAAGTGTGGCAAAGGGCTTACTAATGCATGTACGTCAGGCCCGTACGCAGGAATTAATTTAGGGGGGGGGGAGGGGGGGGGGGGGGGGGGGGGGGGGGGGGGGGGGGGGGGGGGGGGGGGGGGGGGGGGGGGTGCGCTATCGACGGCAATTTTGCAACCCATTCCAATCATCACAAAATGATTTTCAGACCAATCCATTTATGAACACGAGGTGTTTTTGTTCTCAAAATTATGAACATTACTTGCAAAAATTGCAGATCCTGATGAGACGGCTCGTCACGAGCCGGCTCATCTGGATCTACACTTTTTGCCAATACCACTATACAGGCCTTTGGTGTTGAACGGGTTAAGGGAGGTGCGTACGCATCCGTCGCACCCCATCTGCGTACGGGCATGTACGTACATACACTGTCACTATAGGTGAAGAGATAACAAGAATTGAGTACACCACATACTCAGAAAGTTTTCTTATAATACATGTGCATAGGCCCTGGGGACAGTTTCATTAAACTTTGTACGACTAAAATGTTCATAAGTGCAAAATTATGATATATATGTAAATATCACATTAATAATGTTTTAACAATTGACCCGGCCTTAAATGACCTTAGCGCTTGATAGGAAGTTAAACCCCCAACAAACAAACGAAAAACAAAATTGTACAACTAAAATGTTTGTAAGTGCAAAATTATGATAGTTTAAATTTTACATTAGCAATGATTTCTTATAAACATTTATTGGATTTACATTTATTGAGCATATGCAGCCTATAATCAATAAATGTAAATCCATCAATTTAAATATCCAGACGATCCTAAATTTGCACTTACAAACAATTTAATCGCACAAAGTTTAGTGAAACGGGCCCCTGGTTTTGTGATACCATGTCCCGTATACTTACCTGGCCAGCATAGTTAGTGCCCACCCATCGACAGCTATATCTTGAGTGGCCGCCAGAAAGTTGAGACAGAAGAACACGATGGTGAGTGTCAGAATATTCACTTTCCCTTCAGAGTCTACTTCACTTCCTAACATCTGATCTGCGTGTCCCGAAAACACGATCATGAACAGCCCAATCAGATACTGCGTCGGGACCAGCCACGTCTTTCGCCGACCAAACCATTGAAAGTAAAGAGAATCAACTAACGGCGCCCATAGTAATTTGATACTAAACGGCCAGAATATAAAACTGAACAAGGCTTGGTCTTTATAACTGACATTGCGACTCTGCAGGAGCATTGGAATACTGCCACCCAAACCTAATGGAATGCCTTGCAGTACGTATAGGAATATGAGAAGCAGAATGTTAGAGTAGTCTCCCTCGAGTCCCTGACTCCGTTTACTTCTTTCTGTATCATCCCGAATTTCATCACTCGATGTAACGATGGTGTATTCAATATCAGGGGTATTCGGTCGTAACCCTTTCCGCCTTTTGGAACCTGTGCCTGACATTTTCCGGATTACAGTTCGAAGTAGAGAGACTAGAGACGACACACGATCAGAAGTCAAGGGTTTCTTTGTCATCCAAAAATACGCCCAGATCTGTATGTCATGTCAATTGCAGGGAATCACATCTGAAAATAAATATTTATTTACACAACTAGAGCCGAGCAAGTGAGCAAGGGCACACGGATATGCCTAGTCTATAATCTTCTAAACCGATGAATGGATTGTTAAATAATTTACCACAAATGTTTGCCATGATGAGATGATGTGTCGCGTTCAATACCTATGTATCTACGTTCAAGGTTGAGGTCACAACTTAGAGGTCAAAAATATATTGTTTCCTCTCTATAACTTCGGAACCGATCATTTGATTTTCAAATGATTTGTCACAAATGTTTGCCATGTTGAGATGATGTGTCGCGTTAAATACCTATGTATTCTCTGTCAAAGGTCAAGATCAACTTAGACATCAAATGTCAAAAATGTGCATGACATTTCGTTTCCCTTCTATATCTTCTAAACCAATGAATCGATTTCCAAATACTTTGCCCTAAATGTTTGCCATGATGATATGTGTCGATTTCAATACCTACATGTCTACGTTCAAGGTCAAATTCAAACTTAAAGGTCAAAGGTAAACAAATATGCAAGAGACGTCTGTTCTGCTCTATATCGTCTGGTCTGAAACGATGATTGGATTTTCAAATGATTTGTCACAAATGTTTATCATGATGAGCCGATGTGTCGCGTTAAATACCCATGTATTTCCATCCAAGGTCAAGGTCACATTTAGACGTCAAAGGTGAGTGTCTCACCCACTAAACAAGGCGATCACCATGAAGGTCGAGGTCACCAAGGCCACAATATGAGGAAGTCCAAAATTATTGATACAAAGCGAAGGTCACAGTCACCAAGGTCAAGGTAAAACAAATGACACAGTGTGGATAGCCATCAAAGTGAGGAAGGAAGCTATATAGAGATATTCAACAATTGGACATACATCAAAAATTATTGGCACAAAGTTAACCAAGGTGATGGTCAAGGTCACCGGAATAACACTGGATGGATAGCTATCAATGTGAGGAAGCTATTTATGAAATTTGGTAATGATATGACTTGAGATAATCAACATTTGGACGTTTATCCAAAATTGTTGACACCAAGGTGAAGGTCACCAAGGTCAAGTTCAGCGAATTACACTGGTAGATATCCATCAATGTGAAGAAGCTATCGATGAAGTTTGGAGATGATCTGAGATATTCAACGTTTGGATGTACATCCAAAATTGTGACAATGAAGTTCAAGGTCACCATGGTCACGGTCACCCGAATCAGACACTGGGTTGATAGCCATCAACGTAAGGAAGCTATTGATGATGTTTGGTAAAGGATCCAGAAAGGTGGGGTGAAAGGAAACACAAAGTATAACAAATTTTCCTCTACATTAAGTTTATAAATGCACTAAGATTTTGACCTTGACCTTGGAGTTAGCGGGGTTATGACGGCCGTGGATTTGTCACAGTGTGATAGAGAATATTGAGAGAAAGGCATGTGTGCATTATCAAGAAGTGGTGTGAAGGGAAACAGAAATTTTCCTCAACGTTAAGTTTATGAACACACAAAGTTTGTGACTTTGACCTTGGAGTTAGTGTATGATGGTCATGAATTTGTCACAACATGATAGAGAATCATTAGAGAAAGGCATGTGTGACATATCAAAACGTTTGGTGAAAGGAAACAGAAATTAGTCAATATTGTCATGGATCTGTGCCCCTAAATTCATAGTGTGTGTTATATTCTGATTAATTCCTGAAAATGTATGCATCAACATAAAGTTCAAACACTTGACTATGAGTGCACATAAGGAATTCACCAAAATTGTTGATTTTTGCAAGTCTTAAGAGTCCCTAGAAATAATCCACCAAAGTCGCCTAATTGATCTTGAAACTTTTCATCAGGTTCGTGCCCTATAACTTTTTGCACATTTGAGTGACATTCCTTAATCACTCATACAACAAAGAAGTATTGCTGCCTAGATGAATCAAATTTAAATATGGTGAAGTCCAGATTCACCTAGAAATTAACATATATCACATTGTATGCATCATTTGCGAACAGACCCTCTTCAGATTAAGGAAGTATGTAGAACAAGAAATGCGTCTGTCGAACACGGATGCCACCTGCAGCATATTTGAGAAACTGTGACAAAGTGGTTAACCGAAATTTGAGAAACTGTGACAAAGTGGTTAACCGAAAAGTGTGACGGACGGACAGACACAAGGACGCAAGGACAGACGGATGGACAGGCGGACGGCCCAAACACTATATGCCACCCGTTTCTTCGAAACCCGGTGGCATAAAAATCACAAAATAGGTGGTAAATCACAATTGTATGTAGCTGTAACTGTAGCTGTAAACTGTGAGAAACAACTTAAAATACCTTTAATAATTTTCAATTAACACTATTCTTAGAATATGCTTATTCACTTGTTTTCTAGGGGCACGAATCAATGAGCAGGCACGAATCAATGAGAATTGGGGCTATAACAAATTTCCCCCGATGATGACTACGACACCAGGAGTACGACATAAGCACGCTAAAAATGACATAGAGACATGTGATGTCAGTCTAGGACAAGGCGGTCACTCTACCGACTGAGCTAACCGGGCACAGATACATACTCTCTCTCCTGAGTTACTAGATCCGTACCGTCACATACTCCCCCGCCAAATTGCAATTCGTCTTCGAATTACATATTTATTGGGTACAGTGATTATCTGTGGGACAATCTCGGAGTATATGTCAGTCACGACCCCTCGTTGGGCGCCAAATGTCACAGGGCGAGAAAAATGTGCACCGGCCCGGGGCTCGAACCCGGGACCTTTGGTTTACCGTACCATCGCTCTAACCGACTGAGCTAGCCGGCCACGAATACACACTTCCTCCCCTCTGTGAGTTACGTACCGCGACATACTTCCCCGCCAAATTGGAATTCATCCCCGAATTCTATATTTAATTCTTCTCTGAATTCCATATTTTTGGTACATTTTGGGTAGTATATATATCAGTCACGGTCCCTCGTTGGGCGCCATTTGTAACAGGGCGAGAAAAATGTGCACCGGCCTGGGGCTCGAACCCGGGACCTTTGGTTTACCGTACCATCGCTCTAACCGACTGAGCTAGCCGGGCACGAATACACACTTCCTCCCCTCAGTGAGTTACGTACCGCGACAGGTATTGCAAGTGTTTTCATTCTATCAGCATATTGAAGATGACTTATATTATGGACAAGTTTCGTGGCTCTCCTCTGAATACTTTCAACCCTACGAATATCCTTCTTCAGGTACATGTATGATGATCAAACACATGTTGAGTACTCCAGAATGGGACGTACCAAGGACTTGTATAGTACAAGAAACACATCGCTATCCATGTATTCAAAGGATCTTCGGATTAAACCTACTGTTCTCTGAGCTTTGTTTACGCAGTTGGTGATATGTTTTTATACCCACTTTTTTGGGAAAAAATGGGTATATTGTTTTCGTCACGAGTGTCCGTCCGTACGTCCGTCACGTTTCTTGTAACTTGAAAAACTTTTTCACCTTCATACCTACGCGCCTGATATTTGGTATGTAGCTTCGTTATCATGTGCAGATGCGCAAAGTGAATTCGGATTTTTCATCCGACCCTCCATCATGGATTATCTCCCCCTTTCGGACTCAGAATTTCCCATTTTTTCCTTGTAACTCGAAAAACTTTTTCACCTTCATGCCTACGCGCCTGATATTTGGTATGTACCTTCGTTATCATGTGCAGATGCGCAAAGTGAATTCGGATTTTTGATCCAACCCTCCATCATCGATTATCTCCCCCTTTCGGACTCAGAATTTCCCTATTTTTCATTGCAAGTCGAAAAACTTTCTCACCTTAATAGCTACATTTCTGATATTTCATAAGTAGCTTCGTTATGATGCGCCAAGTGAATTCGGATTTTTTATCCGACCTTCCATCATGGATTATCTCCCCCTTTCGGACTTAGAATTTCACTATTTTTCCTCGTAGGTCGTAAAACCTTTTCACCTTAATACCTACGCGTCTGATATTTGCTTCGTAGCTTCGTTTTGATGTGCTGATGCGCAAAGGGAATTCGGAATTTTTATCCGACCCTCCATCATGGATTACCTCCCCCTTTTGGACTTAGCATTTGGGGAAAGTGGGTATATTGCGATGGCGCGCCATCGACTTTTTCTAGTTCAAATTTGAGATTACGTAATATTCACGAGATTACTATTCATATTCTGGACCTGATGTGGTACAAGTAAAAACGCTGCTGAAAAAGTCGTTCAGAATGTCCACCTTCTCCCGGTGATCATTACTGGTAATAGTAGATTTATCATTTGAAGCATGGGTGGAAGTAGCTACAATATGCGTAGCGGTAATCGGCTATTAGCGAGAGCGGAAGTATGACTATTCATTCTAGGGTGGAAGATCTTTACTAATACACAAACCAGTTTTACCATAGAGTTTTACAAGTGCTGGACGACATACAGAAAAGTGCTTGGAAAGACAATACAGAATAAAAGAAAGATATATTTGCATAACCAACATATGTAACCAACTATCAATCTCCTTAAAATATAACAGAACAGATGTGTCGTCAATACTTACTATCAACACAATCACTGTTTATGTAAAACAGCAACAATACGAAAGTGAAAACAAACAAGTTTCAAGTTTTTATTACTCATGGCCCATATGGGCATCTGAGTTAAGAAGAAAACATAACACAACAAACAAACATGGCATGATATAAAACACACGCAAATTATACATACAAACATGATACATGTATATGAAGTTAAGGAAGATGAAATAACCTTAAAATTATTGAAAGCTGAGAATAATCACTTAAATTTTGATATGATTACTTTCATAAACAATGCTAATTTGACAAGTGTTTGTTTTTCTGTCGAATTCATACTTGCATCAAATTTGTAGGTGATAGGTGATGTATAACATTCTTTGGAAATATACCTCTTCCTTTCTTGGGAAAAATATGGGCAATTAAAAAGATAGTGAAATTCATCACCTAATTCCTGTCTGTTACATATATTACATAATCTATTGTCTCTAATTATTCCAAAAAATCTACCTTGTTCAATAGGCATTTTATGACTTAAGCATCTGAATTTACTCATAATAGAAGCTAATGACGGAGGAAGAATCTTCAAGTATTTTTCAAACTCAAAAGTGGATTTATATATTCTGTAATTTAAACATTTAGCTGAATTACAAATATTAGTATTCCACTGCTGCATATATTGATCATTCAAAACAGCTTTAACCTTATGCTTAAAAACTAAAGGATGATCAACTTTTTGCAACAACCAGTGGTCAGACATACCGAGACTATCCAATGTATCGTGGACAAACCTTATCCAGGGCGAATGGTAAACATTTTGTGTATGCATTGAATACAATAATTTATACATAATACAACATATTTTGTCCTGCTTGCCGGTGATTAGTCTGCTCCAAAAATTGTGAACTCTGCTTTTAACTTTTACAGCAATCGGAACTGTCCCAACTTCACCATATACCATGTCAGTAAATGTAGTTTGTTTGACATCTAGTAGCATTTTATAGAATTTAAGTTGAAAATGGTTTATTACATCTAGTGACTCACAGCCCCTTACCTCGGAGTCGGACCCATACAGTAAAATTGGGACAATCATTGTGTCAAAAAGGTGAAGCTGCAAATCAACTGGCAAACATAATTTCCGACATTTCTTAATTACATGGAACATTGCTTTTCGTGCCTGATCTACCAAATGCTTTTTAGTCTTTGCAAACTTACCATTAAAATTAAATTTAAAAACGTGTCACTAAACTGATAAACCCGGAAATTGTTTTTTGATGTAACACCGGTTCGGCGGTTGTTTCAGCTAACATCAAGCTCTTTAACCTTAGCGATAAGCGCTAGCAATAACCCCA
>CM055279.1:1666163-1774552 GCA_029237695.1 Conchocele bisecta
AAGTTAATCCGACAAGATTTGGAATGTCCAAGTTTTCAAGCCAGGCTCGATAAACTTTAAAAGTGACAGTGAATGGGTTTAACGTCCCAGCAACAGCTAACGTCATATAGAGACGGGACAACAGATTAAAGTCTCTTCCGACAGACCAGTGGGATGGAAATACTATGAAAGTATTTTTTGATGCCCAAGGCGAGGTATGAAACCACAACCTCCGGATCGGAAGTCAGGTGTTCTAACCACTAGGCCACAACCCGTCCCTCACCGATAAACTTTAAATAGACACGATATACGGTATACGGTATAGAGAGCTAGGCTAATGTCTTTTTGATGTTTCCAAGAAGAGGCTGATGTACTGGATATCCCAAGACACTAGTCTGGAATTATACACGTTCATATAATTCCAGTACAAAAATATTTACACAATTCCCTAACATTTGATTGGCCCGTAGCAAGTCTCTGTCCAAAATTGATATCCCAGTAAACTCCCACGCCGAACTACTTTCCGTAACTGTAAGGCGCAGTTAAAATAATTCTTAAGAAAACGGAAAATAAACACATTTTCTTGATGAATTTATTTCAAATGCTGGAATTATAAGGAATGAATGACCTTTTTGTGGAATTTATCGGGGATATAAACTTGGAAAAGTCGCGGGAATACTGGACGAGGCATTAAAATATTACAATTTTCGAATAAAAAAAAAATATTTTTTTTCTCGAAAATTGTAATTTTTTATCGCTTCGTCCAGACTCAGTATTCCCGCGACTTTTCCAAGTTTATATCCCCGATAAATTCCACAAAAATGCCATTCATTCCTATAATAATACTAAGAAAAGTGTACAAATGTGCCATAATAACCCTAAATATTCGGACACAATTTGCTTTGGGAAACCCCTATTAAATAGGGGTTTCCCAAAACAAAGTGTATCCAAATACAGTCGACATTCGTTTACTCAAAAGTCTGTTAAGTCAAATTCCCTTGTTAAGTCAAATTTGTGTCCAAGTCCCGTTTCGTCGAATTTCGTCAATTCAAACTAATTGATAGGTCCCGATAACAGAAATGTGTGGTATTTCATTCTCCTTAAGTCAAAGTGTCAGTTTGAGCTCGAAGTGCGAATTCGCGGCGCCAATTTACCGGATCAAAGACTGGACTTGTACATGTTTACCTGTGTAAACAAACTTTGAATAAGTGTTAAAAGTGATTTCCTTGACACCAATTAAACTTAGCTCATCAGATTTAATCGCTAGGTCGTATGGGAGTTGCGTCCCGTAACGTGTATGCCAATATTTTGAGGTCCTGTTCAGATTGTGTTACGTCAAACTTCGGTTTACTCAAAGTATTTATCACAGTCCGACGGCCTTCGAGTAAACGAACGTAGACTGTACATTGTTATTTTGATGAAACCAGTACTGATATACTAACCCTAAATATTGGCACGCTCACTGTTGTAGGGAAACCATATATATGTATGTGTTTCCCAAAATAAACGGTGTCCGAATATTTAGGGTTATCAGGGATCCGTTGGCGATCGTCACTTTCACAATTGGCGATAAAAAATTACAATTTTCGAAAAAGAAAAAAAAAATTGTAATTTTTTATCGCCAATTGTTTATTTTTATCCTATTTGTTATTCCTTTTTTTTTTTTTCTTTTGAAGTGGCGATTGTTTTATTTTCCCCAGCGGAATCCCTGGGTTATTACAGTATTTGTGATGCTGTTGGCTGAAAGGAACAGATTTGTTTACAAAGCATCTTGGCGCAGACACCATGTTAGGTCAGTGCTCCAGATAAGGCAATAGTAATTGGGTATTTTCACTCCATCATTTCTGAAGCAATTGCGTATTTCAAAATTTTAATTGGGTAAAATAAAATCACACAACTGTTTACACATCAGCACCGGGGCGGGATCAACTGATCCTGAGAATAGTGCTGCAGTAGCCATTGCTTGTCGTAAAAGGCGACTAAACTGGCTTAACGATTGTGTTCATACTTTCCGGAACACACTATACCGGATTTGGCCCTCGTGTACATTTTTGGCTTTCTTGTATGTGAGAGTTGAGTCAGGCTATGCCCCATATATAAAAGTAAGATTATCGCTAATCCTATTACTTTTAGGGGATGGGATAAATGATGCTGGTGTGGCGAGGGCCTGGCACCAGATCAGGTTGTTCTAATTTCAGGACTGAATAAATATTTTGATTGAAAATATTGAGTTCTGAAATTGGGATTTACCCCCCTCGGACGGGTGGATACGGGACACGACCCCGTTGACCCGTCTGCGTGTAGACTCCCTGAGGCTTGTACCTCTATGTCAGAAAAGCGGACGTTAAACCCTATTCACTCACTCACTCAATTACACATCAACATATCGCAATTATTGAATAGTTTGCTTCAAAATGAAAACATGTCTTGGCATTTCATTAGATCTCCTTGGAGAAAAATATGCTATATTTGTGGTCTGTTTATTGTTTTCTGCAGCATGATAAAGGTACCACAAAAGTGTTATTTATTTTTGATAGTAGATTGGGTTTTTGACAATTTTAATTTGGTATTTAAGCAAATATGCAGCTTATCTGGAGCTCTGTTAGGTTACTCAATGAATGAAGCATCACTGTTGTAATATGGGTCAATGTAAGGTTTGATCATGTCTAGCCATGTGCAAACGTTTGCTGTGGCCCGAGGGAACTGTTTGAACCCCAAGGCCGCAGGGCCCAGTAAACGTTTGCACACAGCTGGGCATGATCAAACGTTATTGTTACATTTCCAACAAAAAACTGATGTAATTTAAGCATTATATTCAGTATTTTCAGTATTTTTATAAATCGTCCCATTCAAGTAGATCATTTTCGGTATTCATATTCCGGGGCCGCGTCATGAACGTCATGAAGTAGTGACGTCATGAAGGCACTTCCGCGTAGTGACGTCATGAAGGCACTTCCATTACGCGCGGCCCCGGAATGAGCATTGCCTAAAGCCATGTGCAAACAGCACACGCTTTATGTTTGCACATATGTGCAAACAACGGAAACCATGTAACAATGCCTGATTTTGTAATTAATGGGTATTTTTGGCAAGCAGGGCTCCAGATAAGGTGCGTATTGGCGTATTTTACGCACTTATTTGAGCAAAATATGCATTGATTATCAAATCTGGGAGTACAAAATACGCAGAGCAATGTGAAAATATGCATTGATTTTCAAATTCAGTAGTGAATGTACTGTAATAAAGTTGAAAATTTACTTAGTTGAGCTGCAAAGTTTTTGCAGCACAAATAAGTGAATTTTTAAATTTGATTTTATTTTTGATCATTTGCTCCTTACTTAATAGGGAAGAATTACTTAATAGGGAAGAAAATCAACAGTACATTTGTAAAAGTCAAATATGCATTGAATATGAAATCTTGGGTATATATAATACTCTTTAGATACAAAACTTATCTGGAGCTCTGTGCAAGGTTTTCAATAGTAGGCATTTGAGGACATTTTGCCCCAGAATCTACTTTTGACTCTTGGATATTGAAACACATGGGCCAGTTTTGCTATTTAAAAATATTAAAATTCAATTTCAGCCAATTTGGCCCTTGAATTTCGGAACATTTTGAAAACCCTGAAACTTGTCAATGTGCATATGGGGTTACCTGATAAAGGGAAATAAACTGCTTGTTGATAATCTCCTTCGCTTTAGCAGCAAGGTCCACACACTCATGTGCTTTGGCGAAGAAATAGACGCCAATACAGTTTGATTCATTAATATGTCGTCGCATGAACTCAGCACATCCACCTCGTAATAGTACAAGCTGAAATCGATTGGCCGCGGACAAGAGATTCTGCACCGTGTCCTCCGAGAGAGTGACCTCTCCTGTGTATATATATATACTCCAGCACCAGTTCCATTGTCAAACTATCCAGTTCCTTGAGAGTGATTTTCCTTTGTTGGCTCTCCTTCATATCATTCGTTCGAAAACATGGCCATGAAGAACGGGCTCGATATAGCCAAGATGTTTTTGTGACAGTGGAATTTACGGTCGTCAACAATAAGAACGACATCAATAAACTGTTGCTCCTTGTACAACTTTGAGAATCCGATCAGCAGGTTTGAGCCCCAGTCATGGTCCGTAAATTTGTTATCCAAGCTTTTCTCCGAAGTAGATCCAGCCTCGGCAGTCTGTGAAATCTGTAGCAGCTCCATTTCGATGACATTGGACGCCATGCTGCTGCAGGTGGCGTCCCCACTATCATCCATGCTGTGTCGCTCCATACTACTCACAGTCGATTACTGCCCTTGTCACTCCATGATATCGGCTGGATTACTTCCCTTGTCTATCCATATTCAGAGATTTATGATAGAAAGCCTGTATAAAAAATAACATAGCAAGATTATTAACCCTTAATTATTACTACGTTAAATGTTATTGTCTGCTGTAAATGTTCTATTTGCAATATTTCTTGACAAAAACCTGTTTTGACAGCGCATGAGAATCGTCTCTACTGGAGAAGATTCTCATGTGCTGTCAAAACAGGTCTTTTGTTAAGAATTAAGGCAAACATGAAAAACAGCAGACAACCATTTCCGTCTCCAGTGTAGTGAGGGTTAACATTTCACCCACCCATATGTAACTGACATTAACCATTTTATTGTTCCATTATCATGATTATACAGAAAACGGGGTAATTTTGTAAAAAGATATCCACAAATGGTGCGGATCTTGAGATGGCTCGGTATGAGCCGGCTCATCATGATCTACATTGTTTACAAATACATGTACAAATGTATATGAAAGGTCTCTAATAGTGTTGTGCCGATGATCGATTATAATCGAAAATTGGTCAAAATGTCTCTACCGATGTACTATCGATAATGATTTCGTCATAAAATTTCATACTTAGTAGACATGTATATTAGACAACATAGACGGGAGTTTGTGCCGTCACATTCCCCTTAAGGGTCCATATGGGGATCCTGGTGTCACCAGTTGCCCATTTTCGCGTTATTTATGTCATACCCGGATAAAACATACTTTTTTACAAGTGCTTCGGGAGAAGTGCCCCAATCAATAATGTGTTCCTGTTATTGAGACATATATACTAGATAACATAGGCGGGCGTTCATGCCGTCACATTCCCCTTAAGGGGTCGCAATAGGGGTCCTGGGGTCACCAGTTGTCCATTTTTGAGTTATTTTTTACTTACCCGTATAAAACATACTTTTTTTACAAGTGCTTCGGGAGAAAGAATAACGGAAGAAAGAATAAGCTGTTATTGTGACAACAAAAAACACAGTAGGTGTCTCAGCTAGGATACAGAAAGCATACAAGACAGATGAAGTAGTAAAAGTCTTATCCGCATAGCCAAGATTATCTAAGCATTAAAGCTACATTCAACTTGACTTGAAATCATGTCATTCATGACCTGCTTAAACCACATGGCCACTAACATAAGTTCATTGTATTCAACTTTCAAGTCAATACGCATGCATTCACATTGTAAATCTTTAATGTGGGTTCAAGTGGGTGGGGTAATATTTAGTGTTGCGATGTTACCTGTGTCTTAAACTGCTACACAACAGGATTCCAGACAATAATTTGATTAAAATGCTTTAACTTATTTATTAACTGAGTGAATATAATATTCAGTTGAACATTTATTTAGCTATAGTTGGACATATTTGAGATATTTTCTGAACCGATAAATCACCTGGGTATGACGGGATACATCCTAAGGTTCTAAATGAAACTAGAGAAGCCATATGTCAACCACTATGTGCAATATTCAACAAGACTTTATTAGAAGGTGAAGTACCATCGCACTGGAAAAAAAGCAGTAGTTGCACCAATATTCAATAAAGGCGATAGACAGTTACCAGGGAATTATAGACCAGTGAGTCTCACTTCCATTCTCTGCAAAGTGTGTGAAGCGTTGATTAGAGATAAATTAATGGCTCACTTGAGTGATAACAACCTTCTTTCAGACGACAAGTACGGCTTTAGACCTGGTAGGTCCTGCATAACCCAATTACTTGAGGTTCTTGAACAGTGGTCAGCTCTAATGGACAGTTCTCTCCCATGACTTCAGTAAGGCTTTTGACTCGGTACCACACGAAAGACTATTATACAATCTCGGCATTCAGGGTAAAGTGCTAGACTGGATTCATCGTTTTATCTCCGGAAGAACCCAATGTGTTAGATATTATTAATGTATTAGATATAGAAATGCATACTCTTCATGGTCGAGTGTGGACAGCGGCGTCCCCCAGGGAAGTGTACTGGGTCCGGTGTTATTTTTATGCTTTATAAATGACCTTCCCGAAACAGTGTCTGGACTTATCAAAATATTTGCAGACGACAGCAAGATATTTTCAAATGCATTGGATGAAGACCTATGTAAAAAGCTACAAGAGGATCTCGACAAGTTATGTGACTGGTCCAATAGATGGAAACTATGTTTTAATGCGGCAAAATGTAAAGTTCTACATATGGGTTATAACAATGAGAATCATCGATACATTATGATTGATAAGGACAACAATTATGTTTCACTAACTTCTGTAGATGATGAAAAGGACCTTGGCGTCACATTTGAACGTAATCTCAAATTTGAAAGACATATCACCAACTGCGTAAACAAAGCCCAGAGAACATGTAGTAGGTTTAATCCGGAGATCCTTTGATTACATGGATAGCGATATGTTTCTTGTACTATACAACTACAAGTCTTTGGTACGTCCCATTCTAGAGTACTCAACATGTGTTTGGTCACCATACCTGAAGAAGGATATTCGTAGGGTTGAAAGTATTCAGAGGAGAGCCACGAAATTTGTCCATAATATAAGTCATCTTCAATATGCTGATAGAATGAAAACACTTGGAATACCTACACTAGAATATCGCAGGAAACGTAGTGACTTAGTCCAAGTCTTTAAAGCTGTGCACAGTTTGGATGATATGAAATGGCAGAATATGTTCACTTTATCAACAAACGACACAAGAGGACACTCCTTGAAATTACACAAAAAACAATGTCGCACAACCCAGAGACTAAATACATTCACACTAAGAGTAGTGGACTCGTGGAACAGCCTATCTGAAAGAACTATTAATGCTGAAAGCCTGAACGAGTTTAAGTCCCTCCTGAATGAAGAAAACTGGAACGAAAACAAGTTTTCTCTGTGTTAAACATATCACAACAATAGTGACATTATACGATACTTACATAAGTTTATCTACACGTCGAAGCCGCAGACCCCCACATACGTAATACATAGTTAAAAAATTAGTGTTGTAACGAAGATACGTCAAAACTAACAGAGGGACCATATACGCATGTGTGCTTAAATTAAGGTCCAGTAGATCCAGGTAACAATCCAGGTAATAGTTCGTGCCACCATGCACATGTCATAATTTACAGGCCGATTTCGGGACAAACTTTTTGCTTTTGCCGGTATACTGGTATACCCTCACACATGAGTGTTATCACCAGTTGAGTGCTAGGGGAAAATGAGAGGAAAAACGAAAAAAGACTAGATAGAGCAGTAGGCCAAGGAAAGGTAGAAGGAAGCATAGAGAGAGAAAGAAAAAGAGAAAGATGAAGGTTTAGAATTAAATGAGTCTGGAGTGCTGAACCTTCAAGACCTGAGCCTTAAAGGAATTCAGCGACTCTGCCAGGCAGGTGTCAGTGGGCAGTTGGTTCCACTGTACAACGGTTCTGGGTGAAGAAGGAGAAACGAGGTGTAGTCTTTGTCGGCACGCAACTGGCGGTATTGGTGTTGGCGTCTACCAGTGCCTCGTGTTAAGTAGTTATCCTCATTTATGGCTACAAGATTGTTCCTAATTTTGTACAGCATACTCATCTGGCATCGACTCTCCTCTGTTCAAGTGATCTCCACTCCAGACTGTGCAGCATATCGGTTACACTAGATGTGTTGTGATAACGGTTAGAAACCCATCTTGCAGCCCTCCTCTGGACCATCTCGAGTTGGTGTACAAGCCTATGCAAAGTTAAGTCACCCTCATTGTCTTTGCTAATGCTCTTGGGGTGGTCCCAGACTGTGGAACAGTATTCTAGTTTAGGACGAACAAGGGTTTATTTATAAGCTCGTTCTTTGACAGTCTTCGAGTTGATCCTGAGGTTAACGTTTCAGAAAACCTAGAGTCTGATTGGCCTTAGATGAGACGGAGTTTATATGTTTATTCCACTTCAGATCGTGGCTGATGTTAACCCCGAGGTACTTAATACAAGGAACTGAAGAAAGAATTTGGCCGTGGAGAGAGTAGTTATGCATAACAGGAGCCCCTTCCCCTTCCTGGTGGTAATGTGAATAACCTCGCATTTGTCAGGATGAAAAGTCATTTGCCAGTCGGATTCCCATCTCTCGAGATTATGAAGGTTGTCTTGAAGTTTGTTGCAGTCAGATGGGCTATGTAAAGCTAAGTACAACAATGTGTCATCTGCAAAGAGCCGGACAGTACTATGGGTTGTGTACTCCGGGAGGTCATTAATATAAACAAGAAATAACGCAGGACCAAGCACAGAGCCTTGTGGAACACCAGATAGTACTGAACGGACGTAGAAGCTTTCCCTTCAAGGACGACACGCTGAGACCTACCACTAAGAAAAGATCCTATCCAGCCGAGTGCTAATCCCTTCACGCCATAGGATGAGAGTTTGTAGAGGAGCCTATTGTGTGCTACCTTATCAAAGGCCTTAGCGAAATCCATGACTACATTAACATATCATTCTGTCTACCACTCTGCATGTTGAGGGCTATGTCGTGAACAAATTCAATAAGTTGACTTTCACAGCTACGCTTCTCCCGAAAGCCATGCTGGAGGGGATAAAGAATATTGTTCCTATTGAGATGCTGCATCATATTACTGCAAACAATGTGCTCCAAGAGCTTACAGCAGATACAAGTTAGAGAGACAGGGCGATAGTTCGAAGGTGTCGTTTTGTCACCTTTCTTGTATATTGGTGTTACATTGGCTTGTTTCCAAATGTCTGGTAGGGACTGCTGCTGAAGTGAGGTATTGAAAAGTAGAGTAAGAATTGGCGCAAGTTCAGCCGAGAGGCGCTTCAGAATAGTACGAGTAATATTGTCTGGGCCTGGGGCCTTGGATTCTGACAGTTTTTGCAAAAGTTTCTGTACACCATTTTCTGTTACCTCTATCTCAGGCATGTCGTTTTCTTTTCTGGAAAAAAGGTTTGAAACATATTTGCAGTAAGAAACGAGTTTCATGGGAGTTTGCTGAGAGAAAACAGTGGACGGAATCATTAAGCAAATTGGCTTTTGAGATTGGATCGGTAATAGATACTCCGTTTCTCTTCAGGGATTTAAGTCCAATAGCATCTGTTTTTGTGTGCTTAATAAAAGTCCAGAAACGTTTTGTAATATTGAAATTTTCAGTATCTGAATTTTCATCTTTTGGAGTAATTAAGTCCTCAACATACTCCCAGTAAGCTCCTCTGCTCAGTGTCTGTATATGGTGTTTAAGAGTTTTTAGTTTACTTGAACCTTCAGGGGTAGGTTTAGCTCTGTTTTTAAAGTAAAGTTTATCCCGTTTCCTAATAAGACGACTTATTTTACCATTAATCCAAGGTTGTCTATCTTTTAACTTTGCAGTTTTGTGCGGTATGAACTGGCTGATGGCTCTTTCGAGCTCCGAAGTGATATTGTCTTTCGAGCTCCGAAGTGATATTGACCCATAATTGGTTAACCGGGGTTGAAGTGTCAAAATTTTGCAATAGACTTTCCCCAAAGGTAGTAATATGCTTTCTAAGTCCCTCCCAATCACCCTTACTGTAGAGCGCAATCTTCCTGGGGTTTGCTTGTTTTTAATAGGCCTAATGTCAATTTCAGTTAGGACAGCATCATGGTCACTTACACCTGGGATCACTTTGCATGAAGAAATTATATTGGGGCTGTTTGTGATAACAAGGTCAAGGATGTTGTTGCCCCTGGTGGGTGAGTCTACAAGTTGAGTCAGGCCCATGTCGTCTAAGAGGTCAACGAACTGAAAGGTAAGAGTGGGATAGCCACAATTCTGTTTTATACAGTTGTCGGAATGACTTGGAACCTCATAAAATAAAAATATTATCTAAATTTATGAATAGTAAATGCTTAATCAAATATTAAAGTATCTATGTCTGTGTAATTATGTTGAACTTACATAGTGAAATGCTTGTAATACACCGATTTATGCAGAATATACAGTTCGCAATAATCATCATTGGTTCATTGTTGACGAAGGCAAACTGAATGAATAAAGCCGAGTAATCCGTACTACCGGAAAGAAACACGCTGAGGTACTCCGAAACTATCGTCGACTAGTTTGATTTCAGTGTTGTTTGGGCCGCACGATTCACCCAAATCCTCCCCAAATCCTCATTTTTCCCCCAAATCCTCCCCAAATCCTCATGTAATGAATAAGTTATCCAATTAATATGTCTCAAAACCTTTTAATATGGTTCTTAAGAAGTTATTGAACCCGATTTGAAGACGTGTTTATGTTAAAAAGAGTCTTATTTCAATGTTTTAATTTAACTTCGGCATTCTAGCAGCCAAGGGAGATAATCCAAAATAAATTATGAGATAAATGCAAGGGAGATAAATGTTGTTTGACCCATTTTGGTCAATTGAAACATGCAAGTTATTTACCATTCCAAATGTGTATAATACTATTCATCTGTTTTTTATCTCAATCAATCAATCAATCAACCAACCTCAGCACATATATATATAGCTTTAAAATATGAACACGTCCGTAAATGTGAAGTGTCTATGCAGTACCTGTGGGCTGTGGGGACCGATATGCAGCAAGTTCTAGCTCATTTGTTTGGGTGGTGGTTGGGAGCCAGCGAAGGGTAATTTAACGATCGGTGTTCATCCTTACCGGAATGCCGACCTACATGGTTTGGCCCTCATGTACCGTTTTGGCTCCCTGGTAGTTGAGAGCTAAATCC
The DNA here is from genome assembly GCA_029237695.1 of Conchocele bisecta. Classification (NCBI taxonomy): domain Eukaryota; kingdom Metazoa; phylum Mollusca; class Bivalvia; order Lucinida; family Thyasiridae; genus Conchocele; species Conchocele bisecta. The sequence continues at coordinate 1,677,116 of CM055279.1, forward strand.
TATTATGCTCCATTAAAAAAGAATAAGATCTGTACATATCATATTGCTTTAGGGGCTGGAGCTAAGTGACTCTGGTGCGGTATGGACCTGGCACCAGGTCAGGATATTCTAATTTCAGGACTGAATATATATAGTTCTGTAAATATTGAGTTCTGATTTTGGGAATTTCCCTCATTGTGGACAGGTTTGAATACGGGCAGTTTATACGCCTTTAAACACCAATAATCAATCAATCAATCTACCCCATGTGTTGCCCATGACTAGTCCCAACCAGGTCACACGTTTGTTTCTGCTTTTACCAGGTATATTCCGGTCTGTGTATGACCATACTGTTGAATCATTATTATAAAAATTAACAGTTTTAGAAGATTGAGAGAAAATGACAAGATACATACATGATAGTTTAATACATTTAATATTAAGCACATTTTAAGCACCGACCGACCGACAAGCCGACTCCTATATATCCCCTCAAACTTTGTTTGTGGGGGTATAGCAATACAATTAAAGTATGACACAACAAATATTGCTCGACATAAAACAATAATACAAGCAATACTGAGAACTTCCGCGCAGTCTGATCTGTGCTTACACTGTTCGCTAGCCATTAGTGATATCACCAATACCTTGGACGTAGGTGCACGGTCATTATTCACTACCGTTATTAGCAGTGATTAATGTTGGGTGTTCACGAGATATCCATGTATAGGGGAATGGGAATACTGTCAGAAGAAACGAAGTACATGTATGTGATGAATGTTTATATGTAATGTACATTTATATGTTTAATCATTTTTTCTTCAGCAATTCTGATTGGCCGAACTGTTAATGCATTAAACGCTCCCTACTTGGTTATTGGAACAGTACTTTATCTATGGACATTAGTCCGTTCTGCTTTCTGGCGTTTTCTTTGTCCTGGCTTTTTGCCTGCAGTCACTTTTGGTCGAAACATTTTAAAGTTTGCGCTACTGGCTTGTATTAATTTGGAATTGACTGAACGCAATTGCGTATTTTTAATGGGTGCTTTCAGAAATTTCCATAATAGTTTATCTTTTTCTGCCTGTGTCTTGGCATGCCAATCATCGGCCGATATTGCGTGAGCACTGTCTACAAGTTTGAAATTTCCAGCGCCATACATTGCTCGTTGCAGGTCAATTATTTGCATTGTTGACACACTTGAAATACGATCAACCAGTTCCAGAACTTTGTGCTGATTCCATTCAGCGACTTGTTTTAATATATTGTTAATTGATTCTGAATTATTGTTTGTCCACAATTTCATAATTTCGTTATTTTTCAGCGGCTCATAAACCCATTTTCGATTTTGTTTTTCCAAATATCTTTCCCAATAAATGCCAAATTTCGGATACCGCTGAAAATAGATTGAAATATCGTCTACTCGTTTAGAGTAGTCGATATTATTTCGGCTGAAAACAATGCCGTCGTCTCTATTGAATATTGAATGTATGATAATTTCTCTGTCTTTTTCATTTGACCCATGTTTTTCTAGATATCGCCGAATGTTATCTTTGAGATGTTTCGTGCAAAGAAGGAATGTACTGTTGCTAAAGTTGTCGTGTAATGCGTTCGTCGGAAATGGAGAATGCACTCTTGAGTGGTGTTGGCGGGATGAATCTGGCGCGTTTTTCCTGTTTGTCGGTGAATGGGGATCGGCAGCGCTTGACAGGCGATGACACATTTCCGTCATCACAATCTGACAAGCAGTCGAAACTATTTCCGTCATCACAATCTGACAAGCAATCGAAACTATTTCGAGTGCTTGTCTCCATAATGTCCGAAGTGAATGATTGAGACGTCGACGTACGACGTCTCGTCGGCTGTATCCATCCGGTTTCTGTTGGTGGCGGTGGTGATGGCAGTGAAGACGGAGACGGAAAAGACGACGATGCCGGAAGTGACGATGGAGACAGAAGAGACGGTGATGACGACGGAGACGGAAAAGACGGCGATGCCGGAAGTGACGACGGAGACGGAAGAACCGACGATGATGGAATGGACGACGATGACGGAATGGACGACGACGGAAGAGACGACGATGGCGGAAGTGGCGACGATGACGAAAGTGGTGACGGCGACGGCGGTGACAGTCGTCGTTTCCGGGTCTGCATCGATGTCTTGGCACGGACATCGTGTACTGACGAAGGAGACGGAAAAGACGGCGATGCCGGAAGTGACGACGGAGACGGTGATGACGGTAGAGACGGCGATGCCGGAAGGGACGGCGGAGACGGAAGAGGCGACGATGACGGAATGGACGACGACGGAAGTGGTGACGGCGACGGCGGTGACAGTCGTCGTTTCCGGGTCTGCATCGATGTCTTGGCACGGACATCGTGTACTGCAGTGAAGTGATTGACACTGTAGAAGATACCTGGCGTCGGGAATATTATTTTTTCAGGTGACACATTTCATTAGTAAAAATAATTAAAAAATATAATGCCTCATTTGCATGTGAAAATAGCCTGATACCAACGCGCGTCACTATCAGTAAAATAAATATTACTAAATGATTATATCTGTTTTCCGGGCACTTATAATTTTCAGAACTGGTGGAATAGTGACACAATTAAACACTTATTTCATTCCTATAAAGAACATTTTGTGCAACTTGTTTACATCTTGTCATCTGTAATGCGCCCCCAATACATGAAAACTAAATATTTATTTGCGTGACAAGTTTTTTTTGTCCTACATTTCAATGACTCAATAACGAACGGTGTAGGCCCTGATCATATTAGGGACTACGTTGGTCGTTGACGTAATAAAGCTACATACACAAAATATGTACAGGAGAAAACGTGACTCCATAGAGAACACTGTAGGTCCTGGGCCCAAGGTTATGAAACTGTGCTCAAATCTCAGACTCACAAGCAAGCATTTTGATTGGTTGATACTGAGCATATGCCCAGTATCAGACAATCAGTTTGCTTGAGTCTTAAGATTGTTAAAAAGTTGTATAACCTCGGCCCCATATCATACTGTGTACATGTAGATAGGCAGGATTTGCTGGGACTACACTGGCCGGTGAAGACCCGTTATATATATATATAATTATGTACAAATTGTTTGTTATATAAACACACCAGAATTTGTATAAACATAATTCCTTTTTAACAAATATGTCAATCATTAGTCAGTTAACTTGGCTAAAAGAAAGTGCAAATGCGAGTACTAATTATTAACTGACACTTCGCATGTCCACTTCGTGTATTGAATTCTTACGATAAGTGTGTCAGGGAAAACTTGACATTGAACACAAATACCCAATTAACATCGGTTTACGAATTATTTCACACATTCAACTTGTTTACATCTTGTCATCTGTAATGCGCCCCCAATACATGAAAACTAAATATTTATTTGCGTGACAAGTTTTTTTGTCCTACATTTCAATGACTCGATAACGAACGGTGTAGGCCCTGATCATATTAGGGACTACGTTGGTCGTTGACGTAATAAAGCTACATACACAAAATATGTACAGGAGAAAACGTGACTCCCATAGAGAACATTGTAGGTCCTGGGCCCAAGGTTATGAAACTGTGCTCAAATCTCAGACTCACAAGCAAGCATTTTGATTGGTTGATACTGAGTATATGCCCAGTATCAGACAATCAGCTTGCTTGAGTCTTAAAATTGTTAAACAGTTGTATAACCTCGGCCCCATAGCATACTGTGTACATGTAGATACGCATGATTTGCTGGGACTACACTGGTCGGTGAAGACCCGTTTTATATAAATAAATATAATGTACAAATTGTTTTGTTATATAACACACCAGAATTTCTATAAACGTAATTCCGTTTTAAAAAATATGATTTTCTGGGACTACACTGGCCGGTGAAGTCCATATCATACTGCAAGCTCCGTAGTATTTTAGTGACTACGTTGATCAATGTTACATAAACCCACATGTGTGCAAAAAAAATGTTGAATGCATAAAGAGCATTAATTGTAGATACTGATCATACTGCACGCGACTCAGCGAGGTTACGCACAAATGAGGATACCACCATACTTTTCAAATATCCTTGGTTTGTATCGTCAAGCATTTTATATTGTAATATTTGATGTATTTTTACAGTATCAGATTTTCGGTGCTTATCTGGACCATGTTGTAAAGAGCATTAATTGTAGATACTGATCATACTGCGACTCACGAGGTTACGCACAAATGAGGATACCACCATACTTTGCAAATATCCTTGGTTTGTATCGTCCAAGCATTTTATATTGTAATATTTGATGTATTTTACAGTATCAGATTTTCGGTGCTTATCTGGACCATGTTGTGTAAGTTGTAAAGAGCATTAATTGTAGATACTGATCATACTGCGACTCAGCGAGGTTACGCACAAATGAGGATAACCACCATGAACTTTTCAAATATCCTTGGTTTGTATCGTCAAGCATTTTATATTGTAATATTTGATGTATTTTACAGTATCAGATTTTCGGTGCTTATCTGGACCTGTTGTGTAAGTCAGTATATTCACAGAGACATAAATGTCTCTTGTATATTCCAACTGACCACAGTGGACCACCTATAGAGCGAACTAATACCGATTATAACGCCCATTGCAGTGACACATATTGCCATGTAATTAATGGAGTTATATGTTATGCAAACACAATGCATCACGAATCAGTCGGGCACTTAATATGATGTTTTAACTACTGAAAAACATATTTGTATTTTGAAAAAATACCACCGTATACGTACACCAGCTATAGGGCAATATGTGTTTCTGATCATTGACTTATATATATATACAATACAATGTATGTATAGGTCCCGAAAATCTGTTTGAACATTTGACAGTTTTTGTAAATTACATCGAAAATAGGCGAAATTCCCAGAGCAAATACGGAATTCGACATTTGCTCTGAAAATTAATCAATTAATTTGATCTGAATACAAGGCGATCAAAGACTAATCGCTAATGTAATTATTAATCACGTACGACATGATTATCAACTGGGGCATGTACACAATATTGACGATGTGAAATATTATTCATCAAACGGAACGTTTAACTTTTAACTTTCCGCAAATTGGGTGTGAAATATTTTGGCCAACATGCATTTACTGCTAATGTCTTATTGTTACAAAAAACAACAACATTGGATGATTTAAAAACTTATAGATATATGTTTTACGAACTTAATATAAATGTGTTTTAATTGCATGTTCAACCCGGTACTGTATTATAATGATTGAATTATATCATTATATTATAGAATAAACGGGACCAAAATGTTTCAAATGTACATCCGCAGATTTTGATATTTTTTTCTTCATTTCTCGCCCAAAGTGTATGCTGTGATCACCATTTCAAGTGTCTCGTCGAGACGGTTCTGATCAGTTGAACGGTCATTGGAGGAGAAATAGGGAGATCATTTGTATAATTTACTATCAAAAATGTGACAAAGCCGGACGGACAGACAGTCACAAACAATAACCACTTTAGTACGACCTTAGATGTTGATATATAATATGCCGTTAAACAAACAAACATTTATATAGGGACATATATACAAGAAAGACAATTCTGAAAATTAAGACCATTTATATTGGCCACCCATGACATTTTCTGGCGAGCTTCGTTTTAATATTCACGTTCTTAGGCAAACTCATTGCATCAGCTAGGTACCTGAAAATAGTATTATTCAATGATTAGTAACAATTTAAGCTGGTATTTACATCACAAAGTGAGTAATTAAGACGATTTGGGGAAGATCTGGGGATGATTTTGCTGCATATCGGGCCCGTACCAGGCGCGGATCCAGGATTTCGGGTTTGGGGGTGGGGTGGGGCGGGGGGGGGGGGGGGGCGTAACATTTTGCAATACTTGACTATATTATCGAACGCGCTAGGGGGGTCCGGGGCATTTGGAGCAAACAAAACCCCAATAAACAATAAATTCACAACGCGAACGTAGAAACGTGCCTTTTAACTTGCAAACAATCTTTACTCGGCGAATTTTAGGGGGGCGGACCCCCCCCCCCCCCCCCCCCCCCCCCCCCCCCCCCCCCCCCCCCTGAATCCGCCCTTGCGTACTGCATAGACACTTGCCATTTACGGACGTGCTCATATTTTCAAGCTATATGGGTCAAACAACATTTATCTCCCTTGAATTTATCTCATAATTTATTTTGGATGATCTCCCTTGGCTGCTAGAATGCCGAAGTTAAATTAAAACATCGAAATAGGACTCTTTTTACCATAAAGACGTCTTCAAATCGGGTTCAATAACTTCTTAAGAACCATGTTAAAAGGTTTTGAGACATATTAATTGGATAACTTATTCATTACATGAGGATTTGGGGAGGATTTGGGGGAAAAATGAGGATTTGGGGAGGATTTGGGTGAATCGTGCGCCCGTGTTGTTTCACAAAATGTGACAAGAGACGTTTTTAGAGAAAATCTCGTTTAAAAGTCTACACCGACGATATATTTTGTAAGCGCTCGAAATAGTTATTATGCATAAAGATATAAGCTCAGTTAATATGTAACTGTCAAAGCTATTATAATGGCAAAAATTCACCGACTTTGCAGGCCCGTAGCGGTGCCTAAAATATAAAATAGTGCCACGGCCAATTCACGGACGGGGGGTCTGGGGGTCCTCACCCTGAAAGTTTTTCAACTTAGACCCTCTAAATGACATGAGATTTTGAACACACACTACTGAGACCCGAAACTATAAATCAGAGAGTGGGCTAAAAAGATTTATTCCTCAACTTAGACCCTCCAAATGGCATGTCCTGCATTGTAAGTGAACGTTCGAGCAATTAATTGACACAAGATTTTGGACACACACCAATGGAAGAAACAGAAATTTGGCAAAATGTGCTTTATCAAATAACATTTACTGAGATCCGAAACTATAAATCAGAGAGTGGCAGACTCCCGCCCGAAAAGGTATTGACTTAAGCGGGAGCGTAGTCTTACAACTAGTCTACATCCCTTGTCATTTGAGGTAACTCGTGAACTTGCAAGGGATGTAGACAGGTTGTACGAAAGGTATAATATACTGAGTTTAGCAAACGTATAAGTGTTCGTCTAGATCCGGCAGACAGACAGACAGACGTTGAGGGCAATCGCTATAACCCCAAACATTTTCAGTCTGGGGTTAATGAGGTGGGAGCCATCACGTTTTGATCCACCCACGTACTGCCTGCAACAACTGTTTCTCACTTAGCTCGTTCTAATCTGTTCTTTCCTCCTTGGGTGACAACTTACAAATTCTGAAATTACTACTTGCTCGTCTATCTGATCTAACCGGTCTCGGTGATCATGCATAAGCATTGTGCTGTTCAGCCTCAGCTGTGTCATACTTGCCCTGAGGAATGTTTTAACTCTACGCAATGCACTGAACGACCTTTCAGTGACAGCAATTTGTTGCAGGCAGTACCATGACTAGTTTCAGTATGCTGCCAACTTCGGGATACCGAGGAGAGTTTGGTATGTGCCACTTAACGATGTCTTTGGCGCAAGTGACCGCAGCGGCATTTGACTCCTGCTCAACATAATTAGCTCTGTTTCTAGAGCATGTGCATTTATGTCTGTTGCATACATCTTCGTTACTAGTTCATACTCGTCCTGGTATGGCTGATCATTGCACGCCTTAACAAGTAGCGATTCCAAGGTCATATACACCTTGAAGCCGGGTTGGTCGAAATGGTTGACGATACCATTGGTAGCTAGATCCATCGCTTCAAAGTAAGCAACTCTACTTTGCTCTTTGACAGTTTGTGGGTGGCTGTACGTCGATGTGTTGTCATCGAATCTGGCTGGTCTTCTTTTTTGTCTCGGCAGTTTCCCCTCTGGTATTCCCAACTCGACCCTTCTCATCTCCACCTTTCCGAAGAATAGCTCGAAGTCACGATCTGACCGCATCTGCTTCAATACAGCCACTGTAGACAGGGCCAGTTCGCGACCATCTAATGCACTAAGACGCTCACCCTGCAACGCTTTCGAAAGGTTATCCGTGATTCGAAAAATCAATTCACCCAGTATTAGACCGAACAAGAAATTGAAGTTTTCCGTTTTGGCTTTCACGCCAATTATCGCTCAACCTACAACATTTAACAGCTTAAAAAAAAAAACGGCCAAAATAGTGCTATGGCCTGCCTGGCGTCCGCTACGGCCGTGCTTTGTCGTGAAAAAATTAGCCGATGTTAATATATTATTCTTGCCCATCAAATTGTCTAGCTATGTTTGTGGTTTGAAGGTTAGACACCATTTCGATTTCGCACCATTTGGTTGAGTATAAATATGTATACTCATCTGAGTAGGCATTTACTTCGGAACGTTTTATAAGGCAAGAAAACATGTAGTAGAACAAGCAAGGAAAGCAATGCATCTCTTATATCAGTGATTCTATATTTTATGTACATACTGTTTATGGGGGCCCGATTTATAAATAAACACGGTGGTAACACAACTTAAGTCATTGCCGAGAACGAGGCCGGTCTGTATTCGGAATTTTAAGGTTACACATTACATGCATCATTTATACCATTCAGGGTTTATACACGTCCATATGTGAAACCAAAATGGGTAGATAGACACACTTACAACGTTGCATTTGCATATTCTACCTTCATGATGCGTTGTATACAGAGGGGTGAAAAATGGGAGTTTTTAAAGAAAAATCATTACCGTTACGGTCATTTCCGTTTCAAAATTGTGTAACGGTAATGACGATCGCGTAACGGCAATGATAAATTACCATACTAACCAGTCAGTTGATGCGTCAATTAGATATAAACCAGGTCCCATCAGTTGTCGGTCAGTAATGGCACATTTATTCAGACCTACAACATTTATATATCAGGATTTAATTAGTAAAAGCTCTGAAACAACAAAAAACAGTCACAGCTTCAAGGAGTGTGGGTTTCTATTGGCAATCACATTAAAAGTAAACACTAACTTGAAGTTATATTGTACAGCATATTCAAAGTACATGTATAAATATGTTTGTTATATATGCTGTATTAGTATTTTAAATAAATGGAAAGTCATTACCGTTACGTTTTGTCATTACCGTTACATAATCATTGCCGTTACGCCCATATTTTTGGAGGCTGTGCTATTAATTAAATGTAGCTTTATAACGATGTTTGGTACATGTGGTAAAACACGGCATTCTGTTTCATGCCAAGCTATTTTGTTTTGCTTAACTTTACTGATTCATATTAGATACATGTTGTTGGGTTACCATAAATGAGAAATTCCACGACTTGCTACTAAATTTCTCTGTTTCACACTAATACAATTAGCTTACCATATTCTTGACACTTTTCTAAATAGATGCCCCTTCAGTTTTATGCCGTTGAAAAGAAAAAAATGTAAATGTAAAGCTATATTTACGTCACGTAAATGTACGTAACGGAAATGACATTTCTGAGACCCCTGGTCCCTTGAAGTAGAAATAAAATTAAAAAACTTACAAGAACAATTGGCTATACTATTATAAATGTAACAACTGGACTGTCACCCAATGGAATAAACACAGTTTAATGAATTAGTGGTTCTACATCGAAACTAGAAAAACGGCACCAATATGTACATAAAATATAGAATCACTGATATAAAAGTATACAAAATTTTGATTTGCCAATCGATTTACAACTCCAAATTTTTGACCACACAATACTCCCTATTCTTCTCTATGGCAGTGAAATTTGGGGTTTTGAAAACATCCAAGCAATTGAAAAAGTGCAAAATGATTTCCTAAGAGCTATTACAAAACTGAGGAAAAGTACACCCATTTATATGCTACATGTATATGTTTTTTTTTTATTTTTGTATATGCAGAATTAGGTAGATTCCCAATTGAAATAAATGTTAAAACACTCATAATCGGGTACTGGATCTCTTTAAGAATGGGAAAACAAACAAAGTTGAGCAATCTAACATATGCCGTTATGGCAAACAACTACCCGAACTCCAAATGGATTAGATATATAAAAGGTATATTTGAAACTGTTGGAGAAAATTATTTATGGTTGAACAAAGAGATACTATACCAAAAACCAACAAAACTATATATACTACGAACATTAAAAGATCAGTACATTCAAAAATGGTCAGGTTCGATGCAGTTATCAACCCAAAGGGAAAATGTATCAAATTTTCAAAGAAACAATTGAACTAGAACCATACTTTTAATAGAATTTAACCGACACAAAATATATTCCGCTAATCAAATTCCGAACAATAGGTGCTGAATTTCATTATCTCCTGGAATGTCCATACTTTAGTAATGAGCGTGAATACATAGATCAGCAGTTTTAATTATATACACATCATCATTTTAGGGAGTAAATAAAATGAACAACAAGTGGTCCGCAAACAGTATTTATAGGCATTTATGCTGTATCCTCCCAGTACCACAACTGCTACACCAGATTATATTACCATCCGTACATTGTACATTACCTTGTCTATATTACTGAAGCAGCATGTTCTCATATGCCACTTGCATGTGGCCAGAGGTGACTTTGCTTTTAATAAATGATATGTTCTGTTCTTCTGTTCGGTATCCTCTACTTTACCTATAAGTGTACCAGTCTCACTACAAATCATTCTACAATATTCACTATTCAAAACTAGGTTCTATTCCTTGATACAGTACCAAGTTTGGAGCAAATATCTAAAATGGTTGTCACACAGCAGCTGTGTAACTCCACCATGTGACTGTCCACATTCTGTCTTAAATTGAGCTACTACAGAACAATGGATCAATTAAGAAATTTGCTTTATGACGCAGGAGGAAAGGAAAAACAATGTTTTCTGAGTACTAGTGTATTGGTACTAAACCGATATGCGAAAACAATACACTTACGCTGAGAAATAAAGATTTTAGAAGATTTTGAAGCCGATAACTGTCCGCCTGCGATACGAAAAGAACAAATGTGTTGCATCGCGGAGTTCGCTCGATTACTCTTGTCACAGTAACTTTAAATTATGTTCCCAGAGACATAGCTACAAGAAACATACACTTCCAACTTCAAATTCTACAAAAAAAACATGTTTCACATAGGGCTTAGGCACACCTTATAGGTTAAGACACCTCCAAATAGTTTTACTATATAATAAAGGCCAGTCTCTCCTACTTTCACTATTCGTATGGATGCTATGGGACCCACTTGTACATGACCTGCAGCCAGTCTGTACTGGTTCTGCATGAACTAAACAATAGGTTTACTTACGCCTAAGAAAGAAATATCCAACCTTGTCATATCCTCCAATATTCTTTACATTTTTTGGCCACGGAAACTCTGTTTACATCACGTGACCAACAGGTTCAGTGTTTTCTTTTAAAAGTTAAAAGCACCCCAAAATGTTCCTCAAGTGAAACTGGGTAGTAATGGATCAAGATTTGCAAGCAAACGGTGTCTGTGACCTCAAAATACCCGCACTATTTTTTTATACTGGACTATTTTTGCATACCCCCTGTGCGATTTTGCACCATTTGGTATCCTCTAACCTAGAACACACCAGATAGTTTTACTATATAATTTAACCGAATCCCATCCAATAAGGCCAGTCTCTCATACTTCCACTATTCATATGGATGCTGTGGGACCTACTTGTACATGATGTGCAGCCTGTCTGCATTGGATCTGCATTAATAAAATAATAGGTTCACTTACACGTAAAAAAATCTACCTTGTCATGTCCCACAATATTGCTTACTTTATTTGGCCACTGAAACCGTGTTTACATCATGTCACCAAAAGGTTAATGGTTTTCTTTTAAATGCTACAAATATGCTGGTGACAGGAGTTAAAATAACATGTTTCTCGAGTGGAATTGGGCAGTAATAGATCAGGATTTACCCGCAAACTGTGTCTGGGACCTCAAAACATCCAGACTATTTTTGTCGAGCCCGCTTGCGGATAGTGATCCGTCACAATGACGTCCGGGTGTCCGCGAGTCCGTCCGTCGGGCCATCCGTCTGTCTGTCCGTCCGTCTGTCTGTCTGTCCGGGCAAACATCAGGGGTTTAGGAGCTTAGGGTAAGGGTTAGTAACATAAGGATTCCTTTGAAGTTCTTTGAACTTATTCCGTTAGCCCATAAAACCTTTTGAAGTTTAGGGGCTAGTCCTTTGATCTTTTATATAGCAAATAGCCCATAAACCCAAAATGTTGGTACGTCCGTCCGTCCGTCCGAAATCTGCGTTAAAGTTTTAAATACCTTATATCTCTGCAGTCCTAAGTCACATTGACTTGAAACTTCATATGCTTATTAGTCATGATCCATATATTAATGCTGTATCCCACTCATGCGCGCCCAGTCAGCATCACCATATCGGATAGATATCGGTAACTGATCGGAATGTCGGCAGATCGGTCCGACAAATTCCCGATATCTATCAGACATTTAAAAAAAAAATGCAAATGCATTTCATGATGATAAAAATGCAAAATATATGTGATATAGAACTACCTTAGATGCACCCTCGCTCCTTGGACAGTTCATACCCGAATTAAACAAATTAAAAAAACGATGACGGTCCAATGACGGGCCGTTTCCGTCCTCCAGCAGATAAGCCCGATAAAGGCCCGATGCCTAGCCGATATACCAAAGAGTATCATTACCCATGGTTGGAATGTCGGCAACGGTTGTTTAAATGGTCGTGTTCACGTCCAATGGGTCAAGTCCAATGTCAGACGCCCCGATACAATCCGATCTCGGCTATCTATACACTACGCTGGTGAGTTCTTCTCTGTGAGCAGAACGCGTTTTGATTTGGGTACGTTTTGACTAGCTCCCGTCACAATTGCAGTGAATACACACATTTGTGTATATAACACCAATATTGTTTAACATTATAGGCAGTTGTAGTATGTATATACCTTGTACCCCATGTACCCCATGTAGACTAGTCTACAAACACGCCTACCAGGGAATCTGCCATGATTTCTTGCCATATATGTGCACGATTGCAGGTTGCAAATTCGAATTCGCCTAGAGAAGTATCTAGACCTTTAGAAACTGTATTATTACATTCCTAAATTCATAAAACATTATCTGATCATGCAAGCATGCATTGCTATTTTTTTTTTTTAATATATAAAATTCAAACCGTGTTTACTGGGCGTGTCACTAGTTTTCGCGACATAATTTTGTGAAATGACAAACAATATTTGCAGAATTCTATTTTTGCTATTTAAAGGTCCATTCAACTCCATTAGTATCCATGTATATCTGCTATTGTTCCTGTGCTTTATCACTTTTCTCAACTGTACATTGCAAATTGAGACTGGCATGGCGTCATATTGGACAACGCGACGAAATATTCAATTAAAATATATATATTTTGTGTGAATATTGAGCTCTGATTTTGGGAATTTCCCTCTATGGACAGGTTGAATACGGGATATTCCAACCCGCTGACCCCAACTTAAATGACTTTGGTTGTTGATGTGTCGGACCAATGTCGGAAAGCGATAGATGTCCAATATCAGACCGATGTTGGGCTGACGAGATAATGGTCCGACTGCAAAACGATATAGGAACGATATCGTTTCAGATATCAACCCGATATACAAACTGTATCGGTCCGACGATGATCCGTCGATTGGAAATATGTTGTTTTAGACATCTACCCGATATGAAAAGTGTATCGGTCCGTTGTCGGTTAATGTTGGGCCAACGTTGGATAGATAACTAAAGCAATATATGTCCAATATCGGACCGATGTTTTGCCGACAAGATAATGGCCCGACTGCAAAACGATGGGCAAAACGATATAGAAACGATATCGTTTCAGATAGCAACCCGATATACAAACTGTATCGGTCCGACGATGGTTATATATGGTTTTGCTGACTGGGGCGGCCCCTGTACCCAAGGTCAAGGTCAAATGACTTAGAAGTTTGCATTCCAAAATCTGTGTTAAAGTTTTTAAATACCTTATATCTCTGCAGCCCCAAGTCACATTGACTTGAAACTTCATATACTTATTACCGGTAGTCATGATCCATATATTAATGCTGTATCATACTCATGCGGCCCCTGTGTCAAGGTCAAGGTCAAATGACTTGTTTGCGTTGAAGTTTCTGTCAAAATTTTCACATACCTACTATCTCTGTAACTTCAGAGCTGCAGTTTTGTATCTAGATACCCCAAGATTTCAATTTCAATCCGTATTTTACTTTTACAAATGTATTATTGATTTGCTTCCTTATTAAACAGGGAACAAATGATTTGAAAAATTATTTGAGCTGCAACAATCAAATGTTTGCTTTTTACAGCTGAACTTAGTAAATTTTCAACTTTAATACTGTATTTTCACTACTCAATTTGAAAATCAATGTGTATTTTCACATTGCTGTGAGTATTTTGTACTCCCACTTTTGATATCAATGCGTATTCTGCTAAAATAAGTGCGTAAAACACACCGTATCTGGAGCTCTGAAACGTAGTGTGTAATGACAAGAAACCGCCATGTATGTATGACCTCTCCATTTCATCACTAAATTTTTGTTCCAGAAAATGATGGCAAGTTTATCTCCGTGATTGAGTGAAGAGATGGGTGTTTCTGGATTAATGTCCCACTGCCTGGCACACCAGGATGACTGTACCGAGCCAGTCGACTTGATCGAAGTCGCAAAGGAGGAGAATGGCATCGAACTGCTCGTCGATTTCTACTCATTCGAGCATTTTGTCCTCAAACAGTTCTGGATTGGGCTGAGTCAGCTTCGGGGGAATAACTATCTTCGAATATGTGGCGGAGAGTACGGGTCATTAGATGCGTATTTGACCAAACTTGTTGAAGACTTGAAGTCGTGTGATATCTCTTTGGTGTTCTACATCGATGCCGGTAAGGGCAGTTCTACGGAGGCTCTTCGAATGAAGTTGAACACCTGGACATCACGGCATGAAAATGATATCGAGAATATGAAGAAGATTCTGTCCGTCTGTCGGGGTCAGTCTGGAATTGAAGACCTTCCGCTGGACGTGAATATTCGCCCCGTGATGTTGGAAGATCAATTTAGAACAGCGTTAATACGATGTGGGTGTGAAATTAACCAGTGTGTTGCTGGGGAGGCTGATCCGTTGCTAGCGAAAGCTTTAAATGACAGAGACCAGGCATACGCAGTGTTGAGCAACGACTCGGACTTCTGTGTGATAAAAAACAGCAGGTTTATACCATTCCAGCTGTTTGACCTTGACAATGACCTTCACCTTGGAGAGGCAGCGGAATTGCCGGAGAAACCACTGCAGCTTAAGGCCAAGGTTGTAACCATGGAGAAAGTGATGTCCATGTTAAATGTAAGGAGTAACAAGTGTCAATATTTGACAAAAACTGATTTGCGACAGTGACTGGAAAATGGGGCTTATGGGTTTTACAAGCAGTGTAGATCCAGATCAAGCTGTGCATCAGGATCTGCACTGCTCACCATTCCATCAATGAGACACCCACCATGCTTCGAACAAGCAATATAGATTGTTATCAGGTGACAGGAGTGCACTATTTGATCAGGTGGACTGGTCAAAAATCCTATAAGCCCTATTTCTCCAGTCACAGTCCCATTTATTTCATTCGTGACTAGAGTAAACACAGAATGGTTTGTTTGTGTGCATATTTTCATGTTTGCCATTCAGTAAATCAAAACCTCAATTACTCCTCAATAAATGCTGGGAAACTTGTGGACTATAAATAGTTAAAAAATACCGGACAAAAAATCATTATATTTTCTTTTATTTCTCCTTGTAAATATCATGAATATGTCTTTGAATTTCATTAGAATTGAGTCCTGAGGACTCAATTCTAATGAAATTCAAAGACATATTTACAGAGAGAAATAAAAAATATACTCTTAATTTGTTTGGCGGATATTTTCACCGCTAGCATGCAAATAGTTAATAGCCTGCATGCGTGTATACGGTAGGTTTATGATGATCTTCACTGATCAGAAATAAATTAGGTAAACCTTGCTTTGTTAGCGCATGACCTGTGTGTCGTTCAGAGCTCCAGATAAGGTGCGTCTTGGCGTATTTTACGCAATTAATTATTTTAGCTGAATATGCATTGATTATTCAAAATGGGAGTACAAAATACGCACAGCAATATAAAAATACGCATTGATTTTCAAATTGAGTAGTGAAAATACTGTCATAAAGTTGAAAATTCACTTATTTGAGCTGCAAAAAGAAGCTCAAATAAGCGAATGTTTAAATTTGTTATATATTTTTTATCCTTTGTTCCCTATTTAGTAATGAAGAAAATCAATAATCCATTTGTAAAAGTAAAATATGCAAGGATTTTGGAATCTGGGGGTGTAATCTGGGGGTGTAGTAGTAGTGCACTTTAGACACTAAGCTTATCTGGAGCTCTGTAGCCGATTTCATCAACATTGCAAAGTATACTTATGTAGCAAAGTATACTTTGAGGGAGAAATTTTCATTTTTTTTGAAAAATTTATTAATTTTTATTCTACTGAATTTATTACATTATCACAGCCATTATGGCTGTGATAATGTAATAAATTCAGTATAATAATTCTGCATGCTTTTAATCATGAAATACATGCATTTGTTAGTTCTATATGAAATAATGCATTTCAGGAAAAATAAATGATTGCTCCCTCAAAGTATACTTTGCTGGTAAAGTATACTTTGCAATGTTGATGAAATAGGCTACTGGTCGTTCCTTTCTTTTCTCTAAATTCCACATGTACAGTACATTCTTCATGTACGGTGCTGTACATGTATATGACCTTGCTGTTGAACGAGCATAAACCCCATTCAATCAATCGGTCAATGCATCAATGTTGTTCAGTAGAATCTCAGGAAACCGGACACCCACAGCTCATAAGCCCATGATACATTGGGCAGTTTATTTTGATGGGAGTCACTGTACTTTACGATTACATGTAACTATTATGCGTGTTCATGATTGCAATGTATGGGAGTCTGCATATACCAAACTTACCGTACCCAGGTTGTCCGGTACTCGGAGGTTCCACTGGGTTAAGAATGCTATTTATACATTTTCAGTTTGACACGCATGAGATGCTTGTTGACATGGCGATAGTTGCCGGGAACGATTTCACCAGTTCGTTCATGCGGAACTTGTATCGACATCTTCACATACAGGGTCGGAGGTCAATCGAGAACACGGCCGGTTGGATCAGACATTTCAAACACATCGAAAATCATGAAGTCTTCACCACAGAAATGGTAACTTGTGTGGCTATGACTCAAGAAATGGGAATTTGGCCTTTGCGACCAGTGTACACCCAAATCAGCCTGCGCATTCGCACAGTCTGATTAGGGTTTACACTGTTTGCCATGTACCGGGATTTGAATCTTCATCATTTTAGAGAATTTCCTCTCTAAAAATTTTCACGAAAAACAGTTGATGAACTGTGTCCAAACTGCTTGAAAATGATAAAATATTGGCTATGGGTGTTTCCTCTTCTTTTTTTACCAATTTCCTCTTTTTTCACAATTTCTTCTTGCCACCCCGGCATGTAGTCAATTAAATGCCAATGCTGCTTCATTATGCAGTGTTGTTCCTAGAGCGAGCCAGGAGGGTATTTTCCCACCTTAACTGCCCATGTTTCTTAACTCATTAGTGATTACCACAGGTGGAAGACTCGGACCTATGACACCAAAAAAAATGCCTATTAAAAAAATCCCATTACCCCACCCACTTGGTCTCGTACAGTACCATATGCTATATAGCATATGGTACTGTACGAGACCAAGTGGGTGGGGTAATGGGATTTTTTTAATAGGCATTTTTTTTGGTGTCATAGGTCCGATTCTTCCACCTGTGGTGATTACATGCCGAGGATACGCCATTTTGATTTGGGAAAATCATAAATATTTTCCTTCTATGCGCTGAGAAGTATATGTTGCGACCATCATTTGAACTGTCTCATCAAATGAGTGGTTGCAACTTCTACTTTCATTGAGCTTTAACCAAAATAAAAAATAAAATATTTTTAAAAATTCATACCCATAAAACAGGCCTTATAGTATAGGCACATTTGTCATGAACAAAAGATTCGTGTTTTTTTTTTGGTAAAAGCAAAAACTCACTTGATTTTGTTAGATGATACTACAAATAAAATAAAAAATTAGGGTGGCATTTTTTCTGAGCATTCTAACGACCTGAAATCCAAGATGGCCGCCACCATAGCAAAACGGCCTAAATTTAACACTAAAATTAACATAATGTGGTTTATATATATTTTCTTGTAGCATGTACTGCTTAGAACTTGTATATAAAGGTGGCTATAGTAACAATAACTGCGACCTGACTACTAATATGTTTATTTTATACGTTTTCAGATAGAGCCTGCCTTTATATTTCAACATCGCCATAAAATTGACGATCGAGTCCAGTCATCGGCCGTTTGCTTGCTTTAGGTTAAGGTTCCACTTCACTTGTCCATTATATGGTGTACATATATAGTATGTTCTTATTTGCAGGCTGCAAGTACCCACAGCAACCATGAACCATGATAACATAGTGTGAGGAAAACACCTTTCCGTCATGTTCCCGTATAAATTATCTCCCTTCGGTGGACGTAGTTAATTCCCGAACAGGTGATTTTTTTGGTTATTATTAAAATTCCCAACCTCTGATGGTCCAGTAGTTCCCTTTTCATTGTCCTGACCCCCCCCCCCCCCCCCCCCCCCCCCCCCCCCCCCCCCCCCCCCCCCCCCCCCCCCCCCCCCCCACCCCCCCCCCCCCCCCCCCCCCCCCCCCCCCTATGTATCACCTGGTGTTGTTGATTTTCCAACACCGCCATCATTTTTGCGCTACCACTCTGGCCATCTATTATATATTGGCTTGGTGTTGTTGAGTTGACAACTCCGCCATCATTTTTTCGCTACCACTCTGGCCATCTAATCTATATTGGCTTGGTGTTGTTAACTTTTCAACCCCGCCATCATTTGTATCTATTGTAATTCACCCCCAGAGTACTTACAATAGCTTAGAGACATTAGATTAACCAAAAATGGAGTCGTCGTCTAACAAGAAGTCAAAAACGGTGGGCTTTGAACTATGCTTTATCTGCCAGTTGAGCAGCAAGCAAACCGATTATTCAAACTATGTGCTTCATCCTTCGTTGCCTTCAGTAGAGAAACTAATTACAACAACTGGTGTTCGATGGTCATATGGGGAAAGAGAATTCTCTGCGTTAAAGAATCGCATACAAGGTTTGTCTGCCGATGAACTGTTACAGAATGGTGTTTCATACCACAAGACATGTTATAAGGATCTCACACATAAAACATGCATTGACCGAGCCAAAACCAGATATGAGAAAGACAAGCGACAGGCAGCATCAGTGATGTAAAACAGAAAACGAAAGGACGACCGCCCAAATATGATGATGCATCTACAAGTGCTTCCACATCACAGCGATCTACCAGAAGTCAGACATTCGACAAGGAGATGTGCGTCATTTGTCAAGAAGTCAAATCAGACAAATTGCACAACGTCACAACTGAAAACATGGGAGCTCAGCTGAAAGTCATTGGCCAACAAACAGACAGAGAACTTTTGAAAGTCAGACTGGGCAATGTAGTAGGTTCATCGGATCTTCTCACAGCAGTTGCCGAGACATAAAGTATCACCTTCTATGCCTAAGCCATGCAAAGCGAGACATAGAAAAAACTAAACAGACCCCCCAAAACAGCAAGCTAATTTTGCACAGTTAGTGTCCGACCTGGAGATGCTCGACATGGTGGAAACTGAAATCAATGACCCATCTAACAGTTCAGCTTTGAATATGAACGACATTGAACGATCATATGTTGGTTTGCTAGAATCCAATGCGTTCCCTTTACCTGACAATCCGCGATACAAACCATATTTAAAGCAACTGATTATGGACAATATCGCTGATGTTCACTTCACAAGGCCTCCAGACAAAACCAAACCTGAACAGGTACTTTCTACAAAAGACAAGGAAACCCTGATAGCTGGTGCGTTGGCCACCGATACAGACGACCTCAGAGAAGATGTGAAAGTCCTTCTGAAAGCAGCCAAAATCCTGAGAAGAGACATTTCAAGCGCAACCCCGTGGAAATTCGAAGGAACATTTGATAATTATGAACCACCTGCTTTGCTTCACCTCTTCTGCAAACATGCTATCCAAGGTTTACATCAGGTTAAAACAATCACCAGGGCCGAATCTATGAACCAGAGTGCATCTGTCCTGGCGCAACATTTCGTGTGTGCATACAAGTCTGATCGCAGGTCACATATGAAACAAAACAAGAAGATGCCACTTTCAAACACCGCACTGAAACTCCCCTTAGTGTCGGCTTAGCTCTGGATGTGCACAAAAAGACCAGGTCCAAGGTGCTTGTGGAGACATTAGGCAAACTACACCTTACTGTCCCGTACAACAAGGTAATGCAAATAGAGACTGCCGTCGCAAACGCTGTTCTTGAAAGGATGAAATCGATGGAAGAAATTTATCGACCACCTTGGCTTGTTAACGACATGTTTGTTTGGTTTGCACTGGACAACATAGATTTTCTCGAATCCACGCCTAGTGGTATGAACACACTCCATGGCACTGCCACCGCTATATATCAAACTGCATCTGACAAATCCCCAGTAACACCCCTTAATATTGATCGATCATCAAGGTCTCAAACATTGGACGAGGCTGTTCCATGTGAAATCTTATCATGTGACAAACCAATACCAACAAACAAAAAGTGTGTTTGCACACTGAATTCCTGCAAGTCCAGCACAGAGCCAAACAAAGAGAAGGATATGGCATGGGTTATTGGCTGTTTGGACTTCAACGAAGGTGAAGTAGAAGTAAAATCACACTCTACTTCTCCCGGAACATGGGGCGCCTTCAACTCTCTGTTGTCTCCATCTGGTTCCAAGACAAACATTGCCCTTGTACCGCCACTGATACGCTTGCCGCCAACCAAGTATGACACCCTGTTCACAGGTCTGATGAGAGCACGTGCTATCGCCACTCATGCCATGGGACCAGAATCTATCGCAGTCATGACTCTTGATCTTCAACTATACGACATGGCCATGAAGTTGTGGATGGAGCGCGAGGACATCAAGAAGCAGTTCTTGTTTCGACCTGGTGAGCTGCACATCGTCTTCTGGGCACTGGCTGCATTGGGTAAATATGTGGAAGGGAGTGGTATTGACCAAGCATGGGTCGAAGCTGGACTTTATTCACCTACAACCGTAACACAAATACTGAACGGGAAACACATGTATCGAGCACTGGAAGCTCATACAGTTACGTTGCTTGCTTTGTACAGTTTGTACTTCCAAAACTTTCTGCAACTTCAACCTGATGAAGAAGCTTTCCTGAAGACAAACTCAACTATTTTGGGAGAAGCCTATCAGCAAGACATCAATACAGATTCAGGAAGTAGACACAACCTCAGAGATGCCGTCACAAAAACAATGGAAATGTTCGAATCCAGGGACATCTTCGAAAAGATCAAATAGTCTGAAGGCACTGCAAATAGAATTCAGCGTTTCATTGCAAACTATATGAAGCAGTTCGAGACGATCCTCCAATTTGTTCGAGCCACCAGACAACGAGACATATTGCTGCACATGCAGAGTCTGGAATCACTCATAAAGTACTTCTTTGCCCATGACCACTTGAACTATGCGCGCCTTCTACCACTGTATATGTCTACAATGCAACAAACAGAAAAGCAGCATCCCGAGATCTGGGCCGAGTTCATGAAAGGGAACTTCTGCGTCACCAAAGGTGTTGCTGGGTTTACATCAATAGGCCCAGACCATGGGATTGAACAAGAGAATCGTGAACTCTAAAGTTATTGGAGGCATAGTTGGAATCACACAGAATGAAAAGTCACTGGACAAATACTTTCTCATTGCACCTGAGCTCTCAAACTTACAACATGAATTTGAAAAGAAGTACTGCATTGGCAGCAAGGCAAAGAGGACACAGCACCATGAGCTCACAAGTGGAAAGCTCTCCCGAATAACACAAAATGCTGTCAAACTCAGTGCAGTGTTTAACGAACATGGAAACCCATTTGAATCCGCTGATGAGGATGAGATCTACAACCTGCTCTCCAAAGCAGTTATGAATGACACTGCTACCAACGACATTCTTCGGCGTGATGAAATTGGCCAAGAGATGTTTGAAGGTTTCGTAACTGAACGCCTAACAGAGGGAAAACTGTTGGTGTGGGACAAAATGACCAAAAGGAAACTAAATACATTCAAAAGTGCCAACGCAATGACAGAAATCCGAGTGGGAGACAAGGTGGTCAAAATCAAGGAAGAGCGAGGACTGTTACAACGCTTCATTGTTATCTCAAGAAGTCGACCAGAGCTGGATCTCAAGGAGTGCATTGGAACTTATGAGTTTGGTGTGGTTCCTCGATCAATATTTGCTTCAGATGGATCCCTCTTGCTGGCATACGATAAGGCATCAATACTTCACCATCTTGAGAAGCTGGACAGTAGCACCCACCAAGTCCAAGCTGACAGAAATGAGGGAACTGGATACGAGCCAACTGATACCCAAGCAATCCAAGTACCTTTGCAGGTGGCAGACACACCAGTGGAACATCCAAATGTGGACATCGAGTCAGCACATCGAGTAATAATTATTGATGCGATGGCTGTTGTAAATTCAGTCATTAAAACAGAACAAATGAAAACGTGCCAAGACTTTGCAGATGCATTTCTCCAGACAATCTATAACATGGCAGCACAATATGATGAGGTTAGGTGTTCGACCGGTACATCAAAACATCGCTCAAGGAACAGATGAGGACAAAGAAGGGGAAGTCAACGTATTATCATGTGAAAGACAACACTTTAATCCAGAATATTGCCCTGAAGGACTTCCTCTCAGATATCCGCACCAAAGGAGAATTGACCGAGTATTTGGCAGACAAGGTTGTACGTCACAGCAAGAGCTCCAACAACAGACTGAACAAAGTCATGGTGACCTCAGGAACAGAAACCAAGGGCAATGTTGATATTCCAGACTCGCTCCGCACTCACAGCCAAGAAGAGGCAGACACTTTGCTGATACTGCATGCTCTAACCGTTTCCAATGAAGCAGAACTTGTTGTCAGTTCACCGGACACGGACGTCTTGTTGTTGCTTGTCTACATATATACCAACTTACCATTGTCGACAACTTTCCTTACAGGAAAGGGCAAGCTGAAGAGGAACATTTCTGTGCGGGGCATATACAACAACTTGGGACCAAAACGCGCTTCTGCCCTGTTAGGTTTTCATGCTCTGACAGGTTCCGATATGTCAGGGAGATTTGCTGGCAGAACCAAAGACTCGTGCTTCAAGGCATTTATGTCTTGTGATGATGATATACTGGATGCATTAGCAATGCTCGGGAATGAGACTGATTTGTCCGCTGATGTATGCTCTCAGTTGGAACGCTTTGTCTGTATTTTGTATCGATCGAAAATCTACAAAAAAGTGAATGAGCTCCGTTGGTTTCTCTACTCAAATCGTGCAGCCGAAGGAGAAAATCTCCCACCAACTTCTGGTTCACTTGACTTGCACATTCGTCGGGCACATTACATAACCATGATTTGGAGAAAATCTAGTCAAGCTCACCCGTGCCTCCCAGCACCAGCTGCATTTGGTTGGGCATTGGCTGCAGGATCAAGTCACTTTTCTCCAGTTCGCTGTTTTTGTACCTCATAAAGTGCGGGTGCAAACGTGGATGCGAGGGAAGGTGCAGCTGTCGCAAGAACAACATCCCATGTACGGAAGTTTGCGGATGCTGGGTTTTCAGCTGCAACAACACAACTGTCCAACCAGGGATAACTGAAGACTGTGACGATTGAGGTGTTACTTTCTATGATATTCACAAAATATTAATTCAGTTGATACATCCGTTGTTAAAAACGATTGAATGAAAGCTAGACATTTAACGAATTTTCGCATACTCAAGTATTTCATTTATTTAGATCTGTGTGTTGGCTTGTTTTAAAAATGTGTATTCTTTGTGAGAAATACATGTCTTTAATTAGATACTTGTTTTGCTATTGCGAAATTACGTTGGCTTTGTAATCACGGTAATGCTTGCAACGGGAGAAGCTACAGCTTACATTGCGGGTATGCGGTGTGGTCATTTTCGATGCAATTTGTACGCAATTTTGGAATTTGGTATGTAGATCATACATATAACCTAAATTTGATGATTCCATTAGATTCCTGGGCTCAGAAAACATATATTTAGACACTTTATTTGTAATTGTAGGACATGTACTTGCGAAGATAACGCATTATTAGTGTTCGGCGGCCATTTTGGACGCCATCTTGGATTTCATACCCTTAGAATGTTGAGAAAAAATGCCACCCTAATTTTTTTTTAAGTTTATAATACCTTCTTTCAAAATCAAGCGAGATTTTGCTTTTACCAAAAAAAAACACGAATTTACAAATGTGCTTACACTATTAAATGACCTTAGCTGTTGATAGGCTGTTAAATACCAAGCAATCAATCATACCCGATAAGGTGTATTCCGCATGTAATGGGTTAACAAATATAAAAATCTGCATTTGTCCTCTTGGAACTAAGACCTATACACAACCATAGTTATTGTATCAGTCTGCAAGGGCATGCTGGGAAACAGGAGCTTGATTTGTAACAAAAGTCACAAACCAACTTTCTCCAGCCACATACGCGACTATGGGGGTTTCTTTGCATTGTTATTTTTATGGCCAGCACAGCACCCCTTCACAAATTGTTGGGGAGTATACTTTGCTGTGAATATCACACCAGGGGCTAAGTGATCCAGTGTTTTATAGGTATATTGTACCTGGCACTGAATCAGGACATCGCCTTTCAGTGCTGAATGTTTCTATTGTAATTTTAGTTCTGAATGTCCCGTCTGTATATGACTTTGCTGTTGAACGGTTGTAAAACCCCAATCAGTGAATTGTCTAGCCGTCCAATCAAAAGCATAACCAACATTACTTATTTGTGGCTGTGAATGGATAAATAGGGCTTATGGGTTTTGCGACCAGTGTAGATCCAGATCTGCCTGTGCATCCGCACATTCTGCTCAGGATCTGCACTGTTCGCCATTCCGTCAATGTAGCACCTGCCATGCTTCCAACAAGCAATATAGATCACTATCAGGCTACATGAGTCTGCTGTTTGATCAGGAGCTACACTGGTCACAAATCCCATAAGCCCCATTCTCCAGTCACGGCCACAAATTCATATAACATGTGTTTGTATGTTCTAAATATTGAAGCAAACATGGTAATCCATGATCTGGATCTACACTGGTCACAAATCCCATAAGCCCCATATCTCCAGTCACAGACACATGTTTGTCTCGCCCACATTAGTGGAAAGTGAGACATAGCGGTCAGAATTCCAGCATGGTAGCTGCATCTGTCATGAGCATCAACAATTGCATCTAAATGTTTAATATCTCCTGAATCAGATCATTACCAAACTTGATTAATAGCGTCTTCACATTGATAGCAATCCATCCATTGTCATTCAGGTGACCTTATTTTCATATGCAAATGAGGCATGATATTTTTTAATTATTTTTACTAATTGAATGCATCACCTGAAAAAATTATATTTTCAACAGATTATAAAGTATGATCATTGCACATCAAAAAATAAATAGAGAGAATAAATAGTAGTGTCGGTTAACATTTTAAGGAAACACGTTTATCGCCCCTGATCCCTGATATCTGTGTGGAAATTTACGTTTAATATAAAATGTATGATAATGCCAATCAATATGTGGGGTAATGGTGAATGAATGTTTATTTTGCCAGAAAATGTCTCAGATGATGTCTCTGATATAAATAACATTTTGTGCCTACTGAGTGGGCATGTACCTTTAAATCAGTTTTTCTAGTCCTGTCTATGTTTCAGGGCCGGAACCCCCAGTTGTATCTCGCCGTCATGGACAGCCGCGCATTCTACAATCTGAACGCTGAACCAGACCTTCCTCCACAGAAGGGACACTTCTCACAGGTAACAGTGTAAACAGGTAACAGTGTGAACTGGCCCTCAGATCAGGCGGGCTGTCCCAGCTTGTCCACGCAATAACTAGAGTTCAACTCGACGGATCTTAACCAAATTAAGATGAAGAACCCAACCCTATTGATTTTCAAAACAATTCTGATGACTTATCTCCCCTCGGCAGCTATTTTTAATCTGTGTATTCTGTATCCTTGTCCGAGCAATAACTCAAGTTCTACATGACATGTCATGTCATTGATATAATTTGAACCAAATTTGGTATACATACATATATAGGCATCTTCCCTTGGCAGCTATGTTTAATTTTCATCTTCTATATTCTTGTCCAGGTGATTGCAATCACCAAATGTATCATGGCAAGAGGAGAACTTGATTGCTTTTTTGGAATATCTCAATGAGTTATCCAGGGCTCCAGATAAGGAATTAGTAATTGAGTATTGTCACTCCATCATTTCTGAAGCAATTGGGTATTTCAAAATTTTAATTGTGTAAAATAGAATCACACTACTGTTTACACATTAGCAGACCGCACTTATTGAATAATTTACTTCTAAATGAAAACACATCTTGGTATTTCATTAGAATTGTCTCCTTGGAGACAATTCTAATGAAATACCAAGATGTGTTTTCATGGAAAAATAAAAAAATATGCTATATTTGTGGTCTGTTTATTGTTTTCTGTAGCATGATAAAGATACCACAAATTTTTCATTGCTTTTTGATACTCAGTACTTCTGATTTCAGTTGGGTTTCTGGCAATTATAATTGGGTATTTACGCAAATACGTAGCTTATCTGGAGCTCTAAGTTATCTACCTGTGGCGTTCTTGTGATAACTTGAGTTCTGCTCAACAGATCTCAACCATACATTGGTATACATGATGTGGCGTGGCAAGAGGAATATATTTGTTCTGTTATCTCCCGTATCTCAACAGATTTTTTTGCCGACTAAAACATGACATGGTCGCTGTTCACATACAAAAATGCCATGTGGGAATGAAAATAGCTGGTCGCTGGTCGCAGTTCGGGGGTGGTCATTATTCCAAGGTCTTATAAAGAACAAAATTGGACGGGGGTGGTTTTAACTGGCCGTTGTGGACAGGTGATCGCTATTCCCAGGTGGTCGTTAACACAGGTTCGACTGTATTGTGACATATTAAGCTTGTGTCATAGATGTTGGAACACTGGACTTCAGCGCCCAATCCCCCCTAGGCATGAACAAATAGTATTTCCATACCACACTTTTTTTAATGAGACTTGAAACTGAGGTCCCATCTCAACATGACCTTATCTTGTTACTGGGATGTTAAACCTCTTCTGGTGCCCCCTCATATACATTTGTATTTTTCTGTAAATATTCAGTTCTGATTTTGGGTTATTCCCTCCATCACAACAGGTGAAATATGGGATTTGACCTCGTTAACCCAGGCTAAAATGACCATAGCTGTTGATAGGTCGTTAAACACCATTAAATCAAATAAATAAACCCATTCACTTTCACAACCAGCCTTAAATGAACATAGCTGTTGATAAGCCGTTCAACACCAACAAATGACAACATTCACTTTCAGATGATCAGTGAGCGGGTGCAGAAGGGCGAGTACCCGAGCATGATCATGTGTATGCACAACAACTTCTACTGGTTCCGTATGCTGCTGGAGGATTGTGGGTATGGGGCGCCATCCGTCGAATGTGCACTGGCCCCGCTGCGTGCCCACGCCTACCGTATAGTGCTGCCCCGCAGTGAGGCCCTCGTCAACGAGTATGGAAGGAGTCCGTACGAGAAACTTCGTAAAGCTGGTGTGAGTATACTGTCTGTTCCACCTAGGGGATGGGTTGTGGCCTAGGGGTTAAAACACCTGACTTCCAATCCGGAGGTTGTGGGTTCAAACCTCGCCTTAGGCATCAAAAATACTTTCATAGTGTTTCCATCCCACTGGTCTGTCGGATGAGACAGTAAACTCTGGTCCCGTCTATATATGACCTTTAATAGCTGTTGCTGGGACGTTAAGCCCATTCACTTTTTCCCACCTACTGGGTGTCACGTAGGAACGTCCGTCCATGGGTATGTCCTGTAAATTATAGACTGCAGATCCAGATCTCCAGATAGGTTTTGTATCTGAAGAGTATTATACCCCCATATTTCAAATTCAATGCGTATTATACTTTTACAAATGTGTTATTGATTTTCTTCCTTATTAATTATGGAACTGATTATAAAAAATAAAACAAATTAAAAAAAATGCACTTATTTTAGCTTGGCTTTTTGCAGCTCAACTAAGTAAATTTTCAACTTTATTAAAGTACATTGTATTTGCAATGCTTGGAGAGCAGGAATTGTTCTATTTTTAGTTGCAACGTCTATGACATCACGGACGTTACAAATAGGAGAGTTATCGAACATGTTGCTAGGACGTCGCCATTAATTGAGGGGAAAGTTAATTGACATGTAAAAACGTGCTTCCACAATAAAATAATCGTAATGCGACATACTATCGATGTTGTATATATGAGTTTCCCCAGCGAAGCAAGAACATCTCATCATCAATGCTCAATTTGAAAATCAATGCGTATTTTCATATTGCTGTGAGTATTTTGTACTCCCACTTTTGATGATCAATGCGTATTCTGCTAAAATAAGTGCGTAAAATACGCCAATACACACCTTATCTGGAGCTCTTTGATGTCATAATTGATAATTCAATATATTACACGCTGCCCAGTGGTTTACTTTGATGTCATAATTGATAATTCAATATATTACACGCTGCCCAGTGGTTTACTTTGATTCTAGAGGGATTTATTTCTTTGAAGGAAATATTTCTGCCTAGACGTTTGCGAGACGTAATTGACGTCACGTTTTTAAGTCATTTCCGGCAAAGAAAAAATTCATACGCGAATGTCAAAATTGTAATTTTGACAAAAGTTATATAAAGCTGGTCTCAGAGCAAATTTACACATTTTTCAAAGAGCATGTAAATTACAATTTATTCCACTAGCATTTTGAAATACCAGATTTACAAGTATTTCCCTTGACATCTGTCAATCCGAGAAAGAAACGGGTGCTTATCGGGGGGGGGGGGGGGGGGGGGGGGGTGGGTGGGGTTAGTGATGAAATAACTCTATTTCTTATTGTGTGGAGCAAACTCCAGAGCCTATTCTTGGACAAGTCCAGTGGCGTATCCAGGTACTTGTTAAAGGGGGTGCAAATTGTGGATCGAGTTTGGAAAAGTATACGGGAGCATCATTCCCCATAGTTGCGGGCATTAACTCTGCAAAACTCACATACCGTCCGCAGAGTTACTGCCCACAACTACCTTCCCCAGAAACTGATATTGATTTCTACATTCCATTTCACCGATTATAAAAAAAAGCTACAGTTTCCCTATGCAATCTACATTCGTTTACTCATCCATGGGACTGAGGAACACACTTTGAGTTAATAAAAATTTGAATTAACGAGTTATTATATAGGAAAACATGAATTTGGGACCAATAATTTGACTTCGAGTTATCAGCAGTGTGCAGTGTGTAGACCGTAATTGTAGCTTTTTCCCTCTGACAGAGAAATGTAACTTAAAGTCCAATTACACACCTAGACAAATGTTAGCGGTTACATTTTCACCCTTTGGTCCACCACCCTCCTGGCTACGCCACTGTAGTGTTGCATTCTATTTATAGATTATGGCAGTGCCCGAAGGTGCAGTTCCATCACTCAATAAAATCACGCCTGGAAAAGTATTCCAAAACCTGCATCATTTCCACTGCATTATGTCACACATGGAACAAGGTACATTATATGTGTCTGTGACTGGAGAAATGGGGTTTGTGGGTTTTGCGACCAGTGTACCTCATTCTCAAATAGCACACCCATGTACCCTTATATCCATCTATATTACGCATATCGTGTGTTTCATTGATGGAATACCAAACAGTGCAGATCCTGATAAGACTGTGCGGATGCACAGGCTGATCTGGATCTACACTGGTCACAAAACCTATAGCCCCATTTCTCCAGTCATAACCATATATAATGTGTATGATGTTGGCAATTAGTGAAATCTGTTTGCCTTAGTTTCTCGACCAATGAAATCACAACATTTTGTGTCACTTAATTAACACTTTTGCCAATATCTATTAATTAATCATTAAATGTTGCAATACGTACAAAGTTCAGTAACAGATGTCCCGCCTTGTTGACGTAATTTCCTGTGACGAGCAAATTTGATTCGGTGTAAAACTGCCCATCACGTAATAGTACAGTAATTTGAAAGCTGTGTATTGGTGGTGATCCACATGTCACAACAATAAGATCGTTATAGATCACATGTTGAATTTATAAAAACTAATTTATTAAAAATTCAATATGTCCAGTATAAGTATTACTACTTGTGGGTGGCAGGTCGGAGCATGCAATTGGTAATTTAATGATCTGGATTCATCCTTACCGGAATCCCGAATGGAGACCTGGTTTGGCCCTCAGGTACGTCTTTGGCATTCTTGTATGTGAGGGTTAAATCTGGTTATACCCCATGTATGAGTAATATGATGATTCCTAATCCTATTACATTTAGGGGAAGGGTCCAAGTGACATTGGTGTGGTATGGACCTGGTACCAGGTCAGGTTATTCTAATTTCAGGGTGAATATATTTGTTCTCAATGTAAATATTCCGTTATGATTTTGGGATTTTCCTCCCAATGCAGCAGATTAAATACGGAATCAAACCCGTTGGCCCGGTCTTACATGACCTTAGCTGTTGATAGGCTGTTAAATACCAATAAACACAAACTGCTTGCAAGCTTTGCACATTAATACATTAATGTTGAATTCCTTGACAAAGGCATTGTGTGTAAACGTTGGAAGAGTGGGTTCTTGGTTACCGAAGTATTGTATGAATAATTGGTCTTCAGGTTATAGAGAAAATTGGTTTGATCGTTACGGAAGGAAGACTGGCTTCTTCTGTCAATTATAACTATTACTATTTGCAAGCTTTCCACATTATGTTGAATTCCTTGATAAAGGCATTGTGTCTAAATGTTGGATGAGTGGATTCTTTGGTACCGAAGTACTGTACAGTAGAACCTCTTTAAACCGGACACGCATGCAGTCTGTGTATCCTTAATTTTATGGGTTTCGTTGGTGTATAGTTATGATGATGATGCCTGTTCAAGTTCGCAAAGCACAGCCGCATACATTGGCATAGTCATATGTCTGATTTACAGTGGAACATCTCTAAACCGGACACCCTGGGGACCCCAGGGTGTCCAGTTTAGAGATGTTCCACTGTATTTCTAATTGGATTTCAGGTTACATGGAGAATTGGTTTGATCGTTACGGAAGGAAGACCGACTTCTTCCGTCAAGTATAACTATTACTAATTGTATTATCACTATTTTAACTACATGTAATTGGTTTTCAGATTATGGTGAGAATTGGTTTGATCGTTACGGCAGGAAGACCGGCTTCATCTGCTACCTGCTACGGTACTTCCTGCAGCTGACCTGGCAGCACAACCTGCACGTGTCCGAGAACGAGTACCTCGCCCTGGTCGCCCTCGTGTTCGGGCGACCGTGTGAGAGTGTGTACCAGTCCGTCGCCATCCGCCCGACCATCAGATGTGTCACCATCGGCAATTGGCTTCTGGTACGGAGGCTGTGATTGGTCATGGCTTACTGGGCTCGTGTTTACCATAATGACTCCAAGTATTCTGAAGCCATTTGTTTTGGGAAACCCTGTTTTCTCGTGATTACCACAATAACTAAGTATGCAGACTAAGTGATTTGGTAAACACATATTTTCTCCTGATTACCTAATAACCTTAAGTATTCAAACACCATTTTTTAGGAAACGTTATTGTTCATAGGGGTCCAAACAGACCGTAATAAGCCAAGCAGGGATTCCGCTGGGGAAAAGAAAAAATCGCCACTTCAAAAAAGAAAAATTAAAAAAAAATCAAAAAAAAAAAAGGAATAACCAATAGGATAAAAATAAACAATTGGCGATAAAAAATTACAATTTTCGAAAAGAAAAAAATAATTATTTTTTCGAAAATTGTAATTTTTTATTGCCAATTGTTTATTTTTATCACCAATTGCGAAAGTGGCAATCACCAGCGGAATCCCTGCCCAAGTATTTGGACACCATTTGTTTTGGGAAACCCTATTTTCTCGTGGTTACCATAATAACTCGAAGTAGAAGGACACTAGTTGATGTGGTAAACCCGTATTTTCACGTGATTAGCATTTAAGTATTTGGATACCATTTGCTTTGTTGGTAAACCTCTATTTGCTTGTAGTTACAGTAATAACGCCAAGTATTCAAACACCATTTGTTTTGGGAAAACCCCTATATTCATGTGATTACCATTATAAATAGAGAATAGTAGGTTAGTGCCGTGAATGGAAAAAAATATCTGGCAAGGCTCGGGAAACTGGATGGGCGAGGCTCTGCCGAGCACATCCTGTTTCCGTGCCGCGCCAGATATTTTTTTCCATTCACGGCACTAACCTACTATTCTATTTATCCCGTCAACACATACAAATGGCTTTAAAATGCAAAGAAATAATCCCAGCAACCGCACATATCCATACGCAGTGAGTAGGTTGTATTGACAGGATATCAAAAATGTTTCACGGCACATACGCACTGTGTTGACGGGATAACTCTAAATATTTGGACATTACTTATTTTGGGAAAACCTCTTCTTGAGATTACCATAATAAACCTAAGTATTAGACCACCATTTGTTTGAAACCCCCATTTTCTCATGATTACTATAATAACCCTAAATATTTGGAGACAATTCATCAATCGATCATCAGTCAGTCACTCCATCAATGAATCAATCACTTCATGACTCAATCAGTCACTCAACCAATCAATCAGGGATGGGCCTTGCCTAGGTGATATGGTATTGGACTTCAATACTGGAAGTTGTGAATTCAATCCTCACCCTAGGCGTGAAAAATACTAACATAGTATTTCCATCCCACTCGTCTGTCGGATGGATGGGTGGTGGCCTAAGGGTTCGAACATGACTTCCAATCCACAGATTATGGGTTCAAACCTTGCAAAGGGCATCAAAAAATACTTTCATAGTATTTCCATCCCACTGGTCTGTCGGATGAGACTTTAAACTGTGATCCCGTCTCTATATGACCTTAGCTGTTGCTGGTATGTTAATCCTAACCACTTTCACTTCCAGCAATCAATCAATCATGCCATCAATCAATCACTGCGTCAATCACTCCATAAATCAATCAATAAATTAATCCACCAATTAACCAATCTATCATTCAGTCAATCAACCAGCACACCAATCCTTGCCTTGATGTTCTGCAGGACATCTACCGGCACATGTACGCGATGTTGGGCAGCCTGTGCTTCTTGCGACATGAGTTTCCCCTCCCCAACGAGGTGTTCTGTGGCTCGGCCTGGGTCTGCTTCTATATGTGCTGCCAGGACGACAGTAAGTAAACAGGGAATCCAGGGGCCCTTTTCACTAAACTTTGTACGACTAAAATGTTTGTAAGTGCAAAATTATGATAGTCTGTAAATTGCACATTCACAATGTTTTCTTGTAAACAATTATTGGATTTACATTTATTGAGCATAGTCTGCATATATGCAGCCTATGCTCATTAAATGTAAATCCATCAATTGAACTTTCCAGACGATCCTAAATTTGCACTTGCAAACATGTCGTACGAAGTTTAGTGAAACGGCCCCCTGGATTGAGCATTATAAACTTGATATCCAAAGACGCTAGCATCATATTCTATTTTTATCAGGTAATTTGCCCAGTATTGACCGAATACATACTGACTGATAACATATTGTTGTATCAGGCATAGACCTGATATTAACATCCGGGTTACAACGAAGTGAAAACTAATGTTCCTTTGGTTGGATGACGGCAAGTCCACGTTCTGTACGTAGATAACAATGTCATCTGTGGTAATTTTTGTCGCGCCTGCTTTAGCAGAGGCGCGACTATAGTCGGCGCTTTTTCCGTCCGCGCGTCCGCGCCGTCCGCGCCGTCCGCGTCGTCCGCGTCGTCCGTTTTTTTTGTAAGGCAAATACGTTAAAGTTATTGTTTTTTCACAATATCTCTTTAACCCCTTGCCAGACTTTGATATTTCACATCAATGTTTGTCTACAGATAATGCTTCATTGGATAATGCTTCATTATGCACACCCCCACATCCAAATTCTCAAGGTCATTTATTTATTTGTAATGTTCACGGTCAAATGCCTCGGCAGGCGCGACACCACTTCCGTGGCGGAATTCTTGTCTATCATAAAACGTTACCTGATAAATAGAATACCAGTCTACTGTCTTTTGATATCAAGTTCATCAGGCTCGGCTCGGCGTTTCCTAGCCTCGTCTGATAAACTTGATATCAAAACACACTGGCCTGGTATTCTCTAGCCTGGTTCATCCGTACGAGAATCCCAATGTCCCTGGTTTGGCCCTCACGTACATTTTTGGCTTTCTTGTTACTGGAGAGTTAGAGAATGCCAGTCCATGCAGAGTCTGTATCAGGCCAGAAACATCACATCATCAAACACCAGTATGTATCGCAATTTCACTAAACTTCTCAAGACTAAGCTGGACTAACCTGTGTACCAGTTCAGTGTCATTTGATATCATGTAAGTGCCATTATTTAATAGAGAATACCAGGCTAGTGTATTTTGATATTTCGAAGAAACGGGTGGCATATAGTGTTTGGACCGTCCGTCTGTCCGTCTGTCCGTCCGTCCGGCTGTCCGGGCACACATTAGGGTACTTATGTGGCTAGCCCCACAGGGTTATGGACTTGGTAAAGGATAGGGTTGGTTACAATTAGCCACCTAAAAAATCCTTTTATGTGGCTAAAAATCGTTTTATGTGGCTAATATTTAACATGTGATAAGCCACATAAGTATAGTATTGTAAGAACGTCCGGCTGTCCGTCCGTCCGTCCGTCTGTCCGTCCGTCACACTTTTCAGTTAACCATTTTGTCACAGTTTCTCAAATATGCTGCAGGTGGCATCCGCGTTCGACAGACGCATTTCTTGTTCATTATTATAAACATGTTTTCCAATTGATGCATGTAGTGTAAAACCACATATTGTATATCTGAGACACAGTGCCTTTAAATTTGCTTCTATTCATCAATTTAGTTTTAACTTCACATTTGGGAATTGTATTTTATCGACAACAAGCTGATTGGTGACGAGATAAGGGAGGTAATAATTGTGGGCGGTTGGTTGGGAGCATTATAGGAATGAATGGCCTTTTTGTGGAATTTATCGGGGTATAAACTTGGAAAAGTCGCGGGAATACTGGACGAAGGCCGGAAGGCCATTCATTCCTTATAATTCCAGCATTTGAAATAAATTCATCAAGAAAATGTGTTTATTTTCCGTTTTCTTAAGAATTATTTTAACTGCGCCTCACGGTTACGGAAAGTAGTTTGGCGTGGGAGTTTACTGGGATATAAATTTTGGACAGAGACTTGCTACGGGCCAATGAAATGTTAGGGAATTGTGTAAATATTTTTGTGCTGGAATTATTTAACAATGGGTGTCATCCTGAACGAAATTGCGATACCCCTGGTTTGACCCTCCTGTACATTTTTGGCTTTCTGATACATGAGTCGAATCCAGTTATATCCATTATAAAAGTAAAAATATTAGTACTAATCCTATTACTTTTGGGAGTGGGGCTAAGTGACTCTGATATAGTGAGGACCTGGCACCAGGTAACGTTATACTATTTATACCCCCCGCAACGAGTTGTAGGGGGGTATACTGGAGTCGGGTTGTCCGTCCGTCCGTCTGTCCGTCCGTAAACTTAACATCAGAGACATATCGTTATAACTTCTATTTCCTTCATCTAACATGCTTAATATTTCACACATGCATTCCTGTAAGGCTCTACTACCATGCTGTTCCAAATCCACGACTGTCCAACCCCTGCTGATCCCAAGGTCAAGGTCAAATACTTAGTCTCTTTACAAAACTTAACATCAGAGAAATATTGTTATAACTTCTATTTCCTTCATGTAAAATGCTTAATATTTCCCACATGCATTCCTGTAAGGCTCTACTATCATGCTGTGCCAAATCCATGACCGTCCAACCCCTGCTGATCCCAAGGTCAAGGTCAAATACTTAGTCTCTTTACAAAACTTAACATCAGAGAAATTTCCTTCATCTTAAATGCTTAATATTTCAGACATGCATTACTGTAAGGCTCTACTACCATGCTGTGCCAAATCCACGATCGTCCAACCCCTGCTGATCCCAAGGTCAAGGTCAAATACCTTTACAAAACTTAACATCAGAGAAATATTGTTATAACTTCTATTTCCTTCATCTAAAATGCTTAATATTTCACACATGCATTCCTGTAAGGCTCTACTACCATGCTGTGCCAAATCCACGACCGTCTAACCCCCGCTGATCCCAATGTGTAGGTCAAATACTTAGTCTCTTTACAAAACTTAACATCAGAGAAATAAGTTATAACTTCTATTTCCTTCATTGAAAATTCTTATTATTTCACTTGTGCATTCCTCTAAGGTTGTACTATCATTCTGTGACAAATCCACGACCGTCCAACCCCCGCTGATCCCAAGGTCAAGGTCACATACTTAGTCTCTTTACAAAACTTAACATCAGAGAAATATGTTACTTCTATTTCTTTCATCGAAAATTCTTAATATTTCATGCATGCATTCCTCTTAGGCTCTACTATCACGCTGTGACAAATTCCCGCTGATCTCGAGGTCAAGGTCACATACTTAGTCTCTTTACAAAACTTAACATCAGAGAAATTATAACTTCTATTTCCTTGCTCGGATCTGCTTCACATTTCACACACGCATTGCTCCAATGGACCTCTACCACCCTGTGGCAAATTCACGTTCATGCCGCACCAGCTAAGCCCAGGGTCAAGGTCACAAGCCCACACACTTGGAAATTTTTACATATTTTAGGGGTACCTGGGCCCACGCGGGGGGGTATTCCGTAAGCCTCGCTTACTGACCAATCTAGTTCAGGGCTGAATATATATTTTTTCTGTAAATAACCCCCCATCACACCAGGTAACATATGGGATTTGACACCATTAACCTGGCCTAAAATTACCTTAGCTGTTGAAGGGCCATTAAACACCATTAAATCAAGTTAAATCTAGCTTCACATTAAACATATGATATCGTAAACCAAGGTCATTGTTCTATTTTTTAGCTTTCCGACTGGCAGCAGATCAAGTCCCCATGCAGAAGCTTGTAATGGCACAGCAAAACATGAATGACATTCTTAAGGAAAAGAAGCACATGATTGGATACATTGTCCAAGGATTCTTCCATTTCGATGACCGATAGGTTGGCAAATGGAATGGGGACTGTGGCATATAAAGGTCACTTCGTGTTGTTTGCCAAGAGCAACAAGACAAAACCAGACCGATATGATGTGTGGCTCGGCAAATGCAAAACGGGACCACGTCTCATGAAAGTCACTTGTGCTGTTAACCAAATTTATCAGATAACGAGCTTTGTATTGGCCGAATACATTCTCATAAAGTGATACGAATATCCGGCATGGCTCGGAAACAGTAGGAATTCCTTGGCGAGCCTCGGAATTTCCTAGTCTTGCCTGATAAACTTGAAACTTCATATAAATAGACACCAGCCTGGTATTCTCTATTCTCGGGTATGGAAGGTGTTCGAGCCAATTCCCACCCTTAAATATAAGCCAAATATAATAGTATTCTCTATGAGACCACAGAAGAACAAACCAAATCACATGATCAGATATATGTGTGAATGATTCTTCCAGTTTCACTCGTACTGCACTTTGCGCCAGTGTCAAATGTTCCACATTGAATAATCGCTGGATTCCCGACAAATTCCCATTCAGCTACATGCAAAAGATATGGCATAAACACATTTTTGTCTAGTAACTGGCATTTTTTTATGTGAAACATTTTACGGCAGCAGAACCTGTGAGTTTGATGACAAACAACTCTTTGACAGCAAATGGGATTCAATCATAAATTAACCAGTCAATGAGATTTTCTTCCTTATATTCTTTTGTAAAGTTTCTGGAATTAAATTCTGCATTCATGTCAACAATGTCATTCTTGGAAGATATGGTGTCTTTCAACATCAGCGTCGGTTAAATACAGATATGCAATAATCCAGATTATTACCCAACTCCCTATCGAAGTTGATATTACATAGTTATAATTCCAGCACAAAAATATTTACACAACATTTGATTGGTCCGTAGCAAGTCTCTGTCCAAAATTCATATCCCAGTAAACTCCCATGCCGAACTACTTTCCGTAACCGTCAGGCTCCGTTAAAATAATTCTTAAGAAAACGGAAAATAAACACATTTTCTTGATGAATTTATTTCAAATGCTGGAATTATAAGGAATGAATGGCCTTTTTGTGGAATTTATCGGGGATATAAACTTGGAAAAGTCGCGGGAATACTGGACGAGGCCTTCCGGCCTTCGTCCAGTATTCCCGCGACTTTTCCAAGTTTATACCCTGATAAATTCCACAAAAAGGCCATTCATTCCTATATTGACTATTTCCCTGGACTTTGGCATGGTGTAGGAAATAATTCTGCATGCCTGTGGAATAGTCAAAACTATTTTCACTGCTGAAAATCATGACATTTGTCGAAGATTACGTCACAAAATTCTACGCAATTTATATCGGTCAGTCGATGCGCCCCACCACAAATTCACGTTCATTGTATCAATTGTTCATGGCCATTCAGGGAACAGTCAAAACATATTGCACCTTGGTGCTGTGGACTTTCCGATGAACCAATAGTGCCTCGGGTCGCCCGCAGCACCTTGGGGTAATAGTTTTGACTGTTCCCTGACTGGCTGTGAAATAACTGTATGTTTCATGGGTGGGCCCAAATGTCGTGTAGAATTCTGCAAAACTGGAATAATTTTATCAAGGGCAAAGCGCCAATAATTAGATTTTGTGAAACAATTCTTCCATTTTCATGAGCGATACTTTTAACTGTAGTATTGCTGACGTCATAAAGAGTAATATAATTATTGAAAGGGGTTATTGGAAGAAGGGGACTTCTCAATGACCTTCCACTGACCCTGTCATTGGTGTTCTTCAACTGACCCCGTCATCTGTGTTCTTCCACTGACCCTGTCATTGGTGTTCTTCCACTGACCCTGTCATTGGTGTTCTTCCACTGACACTTTCATTGATGTTCTTCAACTACCCCGTCATGTCTTCCACTGACTGATTGGTGTTCTTCCACTGACCCTGTCATTGATGTTCATTCATTGTGTTCTTCAACTGACCCCGTCATCTGTGTTCTTCCACTGACCCTGTCATTGGTGTTCTTCAACTGACCGTCATTGGTGTTCTTCCACTGACCCTGTCATTGGTGTTCTTCCACTGACCCTGTCATTTTTTGTTTTATTTGTTGTAAGTTACAAATTCTTATTCATTTGTTCACATCTCGTTTTCTGTTTTTGTTAGTTACCATCAAATATTTTTATGCTCCCCAAATTTCTTTTTTCAGGGGAGCATACACATGTAGTTACCGCTTTGTCCGGCGTCATTGGTCTTCTTCCACTGACCCTGACCCTGGCTTGGTGTTCTTCCACTGACCTTGTCATTGGTGTTCTTCCACTGACCCCGTCATTGGTGTTCTTCAACTGACCATCATTGGTGTTCTTCCACTGACCCTGTCATTGGTGTTCTTCCACTGACCCTGTCATTTTTTGTTTCAATTGTTGTAAGTTACAAATTCTTATTCATTTGTTCACATCTCGTTTTCTGTTTCTGTTACCATGAAATATTTTTATGCTCCCCAAATTTCTTTTTCCAGGGGAGCATACACATGTAGTTACCGCTTTGTCCGGTATCCACCGTCCGAGTTTTATGATTTTCAAATTGCTATATCAGTGATTCTATATTTTATGTACATCTGGTGTCCCGGTGTAATTTACTGACAAATCACACAATTTATAAGGAAAATTATTTTGTTTTCAGTAAAGAAACTATGTATAATACCAATCCATTAAGAAAACAGTATTTACAATTCTTGTTATGTGTGTTTAGTTATTATTTTCTGTTGTTGGCATACGTATGGTGCACCAAATGGGCATGTCCCGATCATCAATCAGCACAGTTCACAAGCCCGTAATTCTCAAATCTTGTCCATTTGTACTTTACTATACATTGCACAGGGTTCAATCTAGGCCAAAAATTTAAGGAGAAGTCACTTCTCCCTCCAGGCAAAATAGGGAGAAGTGAGGGGAAATTAGGGAGAAGTGATAAAAATCATATTTTCCCTGATTTTTTCTCTTCCTTATAGTTATCGCGTAACTGTATACATTAACTCTATGTTTTCAACAGCATATCTATTAGAGGGTAGAGGCATCAACATGTTGAGCCACCTCGTCAAGACGGTTTAAGTGAGCGTTAACAACGTATACTTTCATCGAGAAATAAAAAAATAAACTTTGGGGAAACTTTGGGGTGGGGGTGGGGGGGGGGGGCTGGGAAGCAAATGTAGTAGATTGTAGTACCTCTTTAACTGTGTACATAAATATCGTTTATGAACTTGGATGTGCATACATTATGTATATTTAGTTAATACCAAAATGAATTATCATAAAAATCGGGTTACATTAACATCGATTGGAAAAAGTTGCAAAAGGACGAAACTACGTAGGTACGAAATCGCCGAAATTGTCCGTGATATTTAGACTTTTTCATGTTTTCTGACAATAGAGTTAGCCATATTTGGTTGAAATAAACAGTTAGTAATGTAATACACAATTGCAATCATGGGCTGTGTAGGCCAATGTGTAGGCGACGACTAGGTTCGTCAGGTGGCGCCTCGAGTGGGTATACCCACAATCGTAGCTAACGATTGGATGCTATTTTTATTTCGGAAATGGTATCCCACAAAGCGTCATAAGCTGACAAAAATGTGTGTAGACAACTACGTCGTATGCCGATAGAATGCGATAGTAGTCGCCTCCCATTTACCTTGAAACTAATTATTCACGTGTGTCGTCGAATCAAATTAGTCGAAGCCGACCAATGAATTAAATGTGAAGCTATAAGCCCCGCCTTAATGACGTAAATTCGGGTCTTCAATCAACGTTCCTTGAACGCTTTAGTTAAACAATATTAAGCGCCCAGACGTGTCTGATCAGTTGATACGCATCATGGCGTCGCGAATAACAAACCGATTGTAGGCGACAATAACAAAGAAACCCCGCGGGCAAATACACACCAGGGGTCATCAAACAATCGATGCGATCCAATTTTACACGCCTATTTGGTGGGATTAGCGCATTTATGACATGCACTCGCCCCTAGGTTCTGAAATTCATAGTAAAAAAAAAAAAAAAAAAATCCAGAAAATTCCAGGGCGACTTGACTTCCCCCTACGGGAAAAATAAGGCGACTTGGCCAGAAAAAAAGCGACCACTTCGCCCATGTCGCCCTCAAACATGAACCCTGATTGCATCTGAATTAAAATAGTTTAACATTGACATTAAACTTATTCTGCAATAAATTTGCCTTTTGTTGTCAAAAATACTGACGTTAATGTACATGTATCTGTCCCGCGAAATCGAATCATTACCGTTACGCTGAACAAAAAATGTAAAATCAGAATAACCTCCCTTTCCTACTCTCAGCTACTAATGCAATGAACACTGTGGGAGCCCAATTTATAAATAAACACAGTGGTAATACAACTTAGTCATTTCCGAGAACGAGGCCGGTCTGTATTCGGAATTTTAAGGCATCACATTACATGCATCATTACCGTTCGGGGTTTATACACGTCCATATGTATGTCGGTCGACTGAAACCAAAATGGGTAGATAGACACACTTACAACGTTGCCTTTGCATATTCTACCTTCATGATACGTTGTATACAGAGGGGTGAAAAATGGGATTTTTTAAAGGAAAATCATTACCGTTACGGTCATTTCCGTTACAGAATTGTGTAACGGTAATGACGATCGTGTAACGGCAATGATAAATGACCATACTAACCAGTCAGTTCATGCGTCAATTAGATATAAACCAGGTCCCATCAGTTGTCGGTCAGTAATGGCACATTTATTCAGACCTACAACATTTATATATCAAGATTTAATTAGTAAAAGCTCTGAAACAACAAAAAACAGACACAGCTTCAAGGAGTGTGGGTTTCTATTGGCAATCACATTAAAAGTAAACTCTAACTTGAAGTTATATTGTACAGCATATTCAAAGTATAAATATGTTTGTTATATATTGCTGTATTAGTATTTTTTAAATAAATGGAAAGTCATTTACCGTTACGTTTTGTCATTACCGTTACATAATCATTTCCGTTACGCCCATATTTTTGGAGGCTGTTCTATTAATTAAATGTAGCTTTATAACGATGTTTGGTACATGTGGTAAAACACGGCATTCTGTTACATGCCAAGCTATTTTATTTTGCTTAACTTTACTGATTCATATTAAATACATGTTGTTGGGTTACCATAAATGAGAAATTCCACGACTTGCTACTAAATTTCTCTGTTTCAAACTAATACAATTAGCTTACCATATTCTTGACACTTTTCTAAATAGATGCCCCTTCAGTTTTATGTTTTATGCCGTTGAAAAGAAAAAAATGTAAATGTAAAGCTATATTTACGTCATGTAAATATACGTAACGGAAATGACATTTCTGAGACCCCTGGTCCCTTGAAGTGGAAATAAAATATATAAAATGACGAGAACAATTGGCTATACTATTATAAATGTAACAACTGGACTGTCACCCAATGGAATAAACACAGTGTAATGAATTATTGGTTCTACATCGAAACTAGAAAAACGGCACCAATATGTACATACAATATAGAATCACTGATATCTCTGCGACTGCTTGGGATATCAACTTGAAACTT
This sequence comes from Conchocele bisecta, assembly GCA_029237695.1. Taxonomy (NCBI): domain Eukaryota; kingdom Metazoa; phylum Mollusca; class Bivalvia; order Lucinida; family Thyasiridae; genus Conchocele; species Conchocele bisecta. Next base: position 1,720,110 of record CM055279.1, read on the forward strand.
TTAATACACATTGATTACCATCCATATTTGCATTGTATACCCTACCCATGCTGCCCATTAAAGCTTACATTAAATTTTTTTTCAAATTGCTATTTCTCTATGACTGCTTGTGATATCAATTTGAAACATCATATACACATTCATCACCATTGATTGTGATTAATAAGCATACTACACCAATACCCAGGGTCAAGGACTTTGAATTTTAATCCAGGCGTCATCGGGGAGCATTCGTCGGATTTACCTACCATCTAGTCATTTATGACTGTGGCTTATGGGATTTGTGACCAGTGTAGCTCCTAATCAAATAGCACACTCCTGTAGCCTCCTCTAGTTTGCTTGTAAGAAGCATGACGGGCGTTTCATTGATGAAATGATCTACACTGGTTGCAAAACACATAAGCCCCATGTCTCCAGTCACATACACATTTTGAGATATGGGGCTTATGGGATTTGCAACCAGTTAAATACCAATAATTCCAGCACAAAAATATTTACACAATTCCCTTGATTGGCCCGTAGCAAGTCTCTGTCCAAAATTTATATCCCAGTAAACTCTCACGCGGAACTACTTTCCGTAACCGTGAGGCGCAGTTAAAATAATTCTTAAGAAAACGGAAAATAAGCACATTTTCTTGATGAATTTATTTCAAATGCTGGAATTATAAAGAATGAATGGCATTTTTGTTGAATTTATCGGGGATATAAACTTGGAAAAGTTGCGGGAATACTGGACGAGGCCTTCCGGCCTTCGTCCAGTATTCCCGCGACTTTTCCAAGTTTATACACCGATAAATTCCACAAAAAGGCCATTCATTCCTATAATAAACAAACAAACACACAATTTGTTGGAGACACAAATTGGAAAATGTTAGTCATGAAAACAAGCAGAGATATATTCTACATTTATTCACAATATCATTGATTACATGTTAATAACTTAATACAGGGATACTAATCTTTCCACCCCTATATAACGAATGGACTCTTCCATGCTAATTTTCAGACTTCCATAATTGAGAAAAGGGATAATTTAACTCTTTGCATGCTGGGAAACTTGTGGGCTATAAATAGTTCAAAACTAGCGGACAAAAATTCATCATATTTTCTTGTATTTCTCCCCGTAAATATCATGAATATGTCTTGGAATTTCATTAGAATTGAGTCCTGAGGACTCGAGTCTAATGAAATTCCAAGACATATTTACAGAGAGAAATAAAACATATAGTCCTAATTTGTTTGGCGGATATTTTCGCCGCTAAGCATGCAAAGAGTTAATAAAGATTCATAAACAAATCACAAATGGTGCAGATCCTGATGAGACAGCACTATAGTCTGTTTCACGAAAGCTGCCCAAATTTTACGGCTATATAGACAATTAAAAAACAATACTATTTTCGATAATATTAAATTAAAGGAAAATTTAAGAATGAGCCTTCTTTTTATTTCGTGAAATTCGGTCGAAATATTGATTTTATTACGAAAAATTTATTTGACTATGGGAATTTAACATGGGGGGAAAAAGTGGTAAGGAAGTGTGGGAGGAGTCAAAAAACAAAAAAAAATTGGAAATTGACTCCGAAACCCGACTAGATAGCTTGGATATGATCTAACGAAGAAAACAAAAGTTAAATTTTAAAAAATCGGTCCAGTATTTCTGAAATTCAAAAAAATCTATATTTGACAAAATTTCACGAAATAAAAAGAAGGCTCATTCTTAAATTTTGATAAAATTTAATATTATCGAAAAAAAATATATTGTTTTTGAATTGTTTATATGGGCGTAAAATTTGGGCAGCTTTCGTGAAACAGACTATAGGTACAGAGGCCTAAATGGTGCACAATGTAGCACCTGACAAAACTGTATAATATATATTTATATTTATTAAACGAGTTTACTAATATTCTTTCCACCCCTATATAACGAATGGACTCTTCCATGCTAATTTTCATAATTGAGAAAAGGGATAATTTAATAAAGATTCATAAACAAATCACAAATGGTGCAGATACTGATGAGACAACACTAGAAACAGAGGCCTAAATCGTTCACACCTGACAAAACTGTATAATATATATTTATTAAACAAGTTTACTGATTTCAAAAGAAACTCGGCTATATGCCGAGTTTCTTATGAAATCAGTCAACAAGTCTAATATATAACATATTATATCATCACAAATGTTAGATTATATTTACTGCATAAGCACAGCACAATACATTGAAGCTGTAAAAATTACCACCTAGTGTGTTTTCTGGCCTCATTTGCATATTTATTACACTAGTGTACTACATGTATGTTTTTATTACACCGTGTTATTACAATGTGAAAGTCTATTTTATCCAATAATATATATAAAGTTGCTCTGCATACTGATCTGGTGCAACTTTGGTCACTGTAAACCACCTGTAAAAGAATAGACTTACCATCTTTAGATTTTGACCGGTATTGTTCTCGATAAGCTAGCATAGTACTTGGGTACGGTATGCAGTTTGGAATACAGAGAATACCAAGTGTTTTGATCTCAAATTTATTAGGAAAAACAAGGAAACAAGCCTCAGAATTCCTACAGTTTCCCCAAGAATAGTAAACAAGCCTAGGAATTCCTACCGTTACCCTGGCAAGCCCGGTAAACTTGATATCAAAAGAATCTAGCCTGATATTCCATTTATCAGGTAACGTTTTATGCTGCAGAATGTCGAAACACACAATTGGATCATATATACATGTACATCTAGGGTTACTATATATACATGTACATCTAGGGTTAGGGTTAACCTTAACCATAACCCTATACACCAGTTCGAGTGATGAAACCTACAATTATAATCATCATAATTGGTCACATGGCATTCCGTATATTCCGACACATGAAATGCTATTATTGTCACGACCTTTCAATAAATAAACACAGTATGTACAAAGGATGCAAGCATGAAAAAAAAATCATGTGAAGCATAAATAAGTCTAATAAATGTAAATCAACAGCTGCAAATGAGATGAACAATTCTATTGATGGCTTATGAAGAAACAAATTTAGTTTCTACAGTACATTATGGTTCGTCTCCAATCTTGACACCAGCAAAGTTTAGCCATACATGTATTTATACCTCGCAATATATAACATTAAAATTACACGTTATAAATAGTTAATAGTCCATTAAATATGAAACGTATGCACATGTATATGTATTTGAACCCAATACTGTTTGGTTTAGAAAACGGATCCTGAATGCTTGTTCAGAAATCTTTACTACCACAATAGCCCTATATATTCGGACACTTTGTTTTGGGAAACCCCTATAAAATAGGGGGTTCCCAAAACAAATTGTATCTGAATACATCATTATTTCGCTACTCAGCACAGCCATACTAACACTAAATCTTGGGACACTCTTTGTTTTTGAAAGCCATAAATCTATACAGGTTTCTCTGAATGAGATGTGGAAAATGAAAAAATAAATTCCCTGTAGGAAAAACGTCCGGAAATTTGCTGAAATAACACAAACTGGAGAAAAATCAAAGATTTTACTTTTCTTTTTTATTATATTTGTATTTTTTCTCTCAATAAAACATGGTTTGACAAGTCTTTGGAATCTGTTCCTTTGGATATGATTCCTAGAGTGTAGTCAAGCCATCAGATCAGAAAAAAATGGTAAATAAAAAAGACAGCAATTTAAGAGTTAAAAAGTGTATTGCATTTATTAGCAACACAATAATATGCATAATATGGCGCATACATTTGCCAGTCACAAAACTATAATCAGGGAAAATGTTGGTAAATCCGGGGGAAAAAAAGGGTAATATCAGGTACATGTAATTTGTTTTTTAACATTCTGTTGCCGCATCATGAGGCCATTGTTCAGCTTCTACATCGCCCTTTGAGGAATGCCACCCTCGCCTGTCTGTTGCCGTGGATGCTGGTTCCCGCGCTGGTTCCCTGAAGAGTTTATCAACTGGTAATAAAGGTCATGGACCTGTGGTACCCGGCTTGTCTTGGGCCCAGCTCGAGAAGTTGATCCAGAATGGTGGTCAGTGTTGACTCTAGTGTTACTATTCCACCACAAACCTGGATTAATCTGAGTTCCATGTGTTTGCGATGTAGGCTGCATTCTGTTTGTCACTGATGGATTTGGAAATATTTGACCTTCACCTTCAAATTGATGTACCACTGCCTGCTGTTGTCCTGGAAACAGCTGTCCGCCTCTATTTGTGTTTGTGTTCACATTGTTTGTATTCCACTGTTGTATTACATTGTTTCCAATTGGATGATTTGAAAATTGACCTTGACCTGGAAATGACATTGAATCCATCTGCTGCTGACCTGTGAACACTTGACTATTTGTGTTTGAGTTCACATTATTTCTTTTCCAATTCTGTATGTTGTTGTTGTTCATAAATGATGGATTTGAAAGAATATCACCTTGACCCTGAAATGACCTTGAATCTGTCTGACTTTGAAACAATTGGCCTGCATTTGTGTTCATCATGTTCATATTGTTTGTATTTGAAATGTGTCTGCCGTTGTTCCCTTGCCAGGCATTGCCATTCCTTCCAGTATTATGATGCGATGTACCAATCGACACCGAGTTATGATTCGCGTTTCCATTATTGTTCCAAGAATTATGCTGTATTGGCTGGGGATACATTTGGTTGTCAAAATTGTTAAAGTTACCGTCTGGTGATGTTTGCATAGTACTTCCCCAATTAACACCATTGTTGGGCACATATTCACCTGCACTGTTAATCCTCCATTTGTCTGTCACATCTGATCCTTGGTGGAATCCATTTCCCATAGACAAGAGATTTGCAGAATTTCCATTGAAAATATGATTTCCAGAGGTTTGAAAAACAGTTGGTGACTGGAACGTATTTTTAGCATTATTATCTAATGGTAGAGGGACATTTTGAGTTCCAAATTGGTTTCCAATGTGTCCATTAATTGCCAGACGTTGAACACTGTGTTGAATACCATTTAATTCAGATGGTATAACACTACCGTGATTACCAAATGTATTTATCCCAATATTACTACCAATATTATTTACATTTAAATGTTTGGTAGTTTTCTGTCCTATTTTCTGTCCAAAATTTGCATTAGACCATGCTAGACCAATTTGACCTTGACTGCCTTGGCTTGTTCCAAAACTGTTTCCATTGTTGGCTAACATGGAACCAGAATAGCCTGTTTTGCCAAGTAATTGTACCACATTACCAGCTATTGGTGTTCCCAAGTTACCATATCCAACTCTGGTGCCCATATAGTATTGTGACAATGTCGGGGTTTGCACCCAGAATCCTGGGCCTGCTGCGGGTATTTGTGGTTTGCTGTTCTTTAATCCCATGGCTCCCAACACTGGTAGTAGTCCTGTAATCAACAATAGCCATACATAGAGTTAATGACATGAACAAGGCACCCATGCATAATGTACAATATGTTGTGGAACTGAATACTGTTGTGTGGTTCTGGACCATATTATTGGAGTGGAGTTATGGTGCGACATCTGGAGATAATTATCGGAATAAATATAATTTGTTAAACCTTGTATACGGTACATGTCCATTTTCTGCAATGTTCTGTTGTAGCAATTAATTCAACCATCATGATATGTCTCCACTGTTTTACAATACAGCTTTATATCATACATGTGCCATAATGGTTGAGATTGTATCGTGCATGTACATGTATTGTATTTGTCTGTTCACTTTCTATTTGTGATACAGTGCGACCCTGTAAGTACACGCTTCACTATAACACGATTTCGGTTAGTACACGGTTGTGCCTTGGCTCCCGAATTTTTTGCCTGTTTGTATATCAAAATCGTGTTAAATTTGTAACACGACTATTGTCGGAAATCGTGTTAAATTTGCGATTATATTGCTGCCGAAAGTGGTATTGTGTTAATTACTGATGTGCGGTATGTATTATCTGTGTGTGTTTGAAGTTGTATATGCAAATAAAACTAAGTCTGTGATAAACCATTTTGTCTGTCAATTAGGCCTACTTTCTTTGCTCCGCAACCATATTATTTCACTGCATATGTCATTTCAGAGCTGAAGGTATATTGTAGTGTTAACCCTTACACTACTACACACAACAATTGTCGTCTGCTATTGCTTTTATAGCTTGCCTTATTTCTCAATAAAAACATGGTTTGACAGCACTTCAGAATCATTTACAATGGAAATGATTCTGAAGTGCTGTCAAAGCATGTTGTAAATTATTATAAAGTGCTGTCAAAGCATGTTTTTTATGATAAAAATGGAAAATAGAAAATAAACAGCAGCCGACAAAAAATTAAGATAGCGGTGTAAGGGTTAATGTTGAATTTGCGATGATCCCTCATACAGGTGTCTTCCCATCTGGAAATAAACACCATGCAATTAATCAGTAAATACACAATCCCATTACCCCACTCTAAACGTTTACTCCACTCAAATAACTGACTCCACTATCTACATTTTGTACTTTTTATAACATCTTAGAATATATCTACATGTATATGTGCATGTATGTTATATTGTCAGTGTTCTAAGACTTGTTATGCCTCTATGTGATAGCAATGGGGGCATATTTCTTTGCTCTTGAAGTTCCATACGCCTGTCGGTCTGTCCGTGCTCATTTACATCAAAATGTTTGTAAGAGTTACTCTGTCATCACTTCATTATTACTATATGGATTACTTTGACATTCATAACTCTTCATGCATGTACATGTGGACATATGCTACACACTCACGTGACCATTCAAACATGACCAGTGGGTGGTTGGTCGGGCGAATGCAATGGCGTAAATTAACGGTAGGAGTTCCTCCTTATAGGAATCACGATTTGTCTGGTTTGGCCCTCGGTTACGTTTTTTTATCTTTGGCTCTTTTGTTACCTGGGAGTTGAATTGGGTTATTGCCCATTATAAAAGTAGTAAGATTATTACTGATCCTACTGCTTTTAGGAGGGGGACAAGTGATTCTGGTGTGGCGAGGACCTGGCATCAGATCAATATTATTCTGATTTCACGGCTGAAGTTCCATACGCCTGTCGGTCTGTCCGTGCTCATTTACATCAAAATGTTTGTAAGAGTTACTCTGTCATCACTTCATTATTACTATATGGATTACTTTGACATTCATAACTCTTCATGCATGTACATGTGGACATATGCTACACACTCACGTGACCATTCAAACATGACCAGTGGGTGGTGGGTCGGGCGAATGCAATGGCGTAAATTAACGGTAGGAGTTCCTCCTTATATGAATCACGATTTGTCTGGTTTGGCCCTCGGTTACGTTTTTTTATCTTTGGCTCTTTTGTTACCTGGGAGTTGAATTGGGTTATTGCCCATTATAAAAGTAGTAAGATTATTACTGATCCTACTGCTTTTAGGAGGGGGCCAAAGTGATTCTGGTGTGGCGAGGACCTGGCATCAGATCAATATTATTCTGATTTCACGGCTGAATATATATTTTTTATTGTAAATATTCAGTTCTGATTTTGGGATTTTACCCCATTTGTACATGTACTTGAACATGTACATGTACTTGTTCAGATACTATATGGGACTTAGTACTAAACCCATTGACCTGGCCTTAAATTACCTTATCTGTTGATAGGCCGTTAAACCCCAAACAAACAAACAAAACTCAAACATGACCATGTTTCTCTGATTGGAGCTATATTTGTCACATACGCTCATTATGTGGACCATTTGTAATATTGTGAACTGTATAGATCATGTTATCCCATCAACACAGTGCATATGTGCCGTGAAACACGGTGCCGTGAAACATTTTTGATATCCAATTTTTGCATTTTACAGCCATTTGTAGGTGTTGACGGGATAAATAGAATAGTATTTTAGTGCCGTGAATGGGAAAACATATCTGGCGCGGCACGGAGACGGGATGTGCTCGGCTCATCCCGTTTCCTGAGCCTTGCCAGATATTTTTTCCCATTCACGGCACTAACCTACTATTCTCTATATATGACTGTGCTGATGTACTTCATATTGGTAAATATAATGTCGAATACAGCAGAATGTGCAATGTTTTATAATAAAATGTAATGCCACAAGTGGGGCTTTTTGCTGTGCCCTGGGTTACTAAGAATAGCAGGCTGATCTACGAGTATTACTACATTGGTCAAACATGTTGTCATAGTGTCACATAGATGTGCGATTGTACAAACATATTCACGGAGTGATTTGGGTGATTTTTTATAAATGCACATATGCAATATTTCAATTGGAATTCCAACCGTGTTAAATAATTTTACACATGCCCAGGTACTATACAATCGTAATCGGTTATTCTGGTGTAATGCAAAATGGATCATGGTCCATGGAGCGCTCGTCAAGTGCATTGAGTTCTATTCAATAGTGAATTGTAAAATGTTTGAAAAGGAAATTGCATGCATGGCTGCAGTTATTATTCAAATTCTACCCACCTAGAAGCAACAGGAGTTGTCTGCTACTGATGCTTCGACTGCTGCTGGTACCGATGGTATCCGTATTTATTGCATTTCCGGTTCCGGCGTCCACGATAACAATGGCCGCCATTGCTGGTGTACTTCCGCTAGAATTGGTGATTTGTGGAAGCGGCAGTGGTCACCGTTCGTGGCTGAATGGTCAGCACAGGATTATTCGTCACCGCAGCCGGACTGGCGGATGTTACGACCACCGGTTTGCTGGCGCTAGTGGGCAAGGCGGGCCTAGTAACGGGACGCTGAGTTGACGCCAGTGCGCTGGCGACTGGTGTTGTTACGACGCTTCCAGGATCTGTTGAGTATATATGTTCTTGCACGTATAAGAACATGTGGTACTTACTGACATGAATACACACAAGCATGGACCAGTTCAAACGTGTATCTTTCAGTATAGTAAGAGTCTCGTACCTATCAATGTGACGCAACTATCGACCCTGTTCAATGAACGTTGCCACATAGGTGCATGTTTGCATCAAATCGATACTCTGAAATACAAACGGTGCGGACTCTTATTTCTCGTTCGACCGTGCTTTTAACTTCGCTATACTGGTGTGGCTGATACTGATTTCGCCTTTTGCAGTGTCGGAAACATGACATGTTGGTTCGTTTACGTTGTGAAAGGCGAGATAGCGATGTACGCCGTCAGCCACCGTACTGTACAACTACACTACGTACTTTGTGTGGCGGATGCACTGTGTCCGACCGGGTCTACTCCGGGTCCGAAGTTCGGGTCCTGGATAGTGTCGGGTTTGGGCGCCCCAGCGGCCCCAATGGCCACGTCGGCACAGTTGTAGTATTCGATCTGTGGACCCCGCCCGACCCCACACCAGTTGTTGGCGTCACAACCCTCAAAACTATTCTCTGAAATATGTAAAGTATATATTGTGTGTGTGTGCAATTAAGTCTTTATTTTGTGTTGCCGAAACCAAAATGGTTTCTTAACAAATAAAAGAGCTGGTACTATAATTCCGGAAAGAACGTGGGATGGAAATAGTGTATGCCTACGCCTACAGCGAGGTTTGAACATTGAATATATGTCTCTATGTAATAGTATACACCCCCCCCCCCCACCCCCCATGCAGCTGGTTAAATACGGGATCGAACCCGTTGGCCCGGCTTTACATGATATTAGCTGTTGATAGGCCGTTAGACACCAATAAACAAACAAACATTGATAAAAAAACCTCTGGTATTGAAGTCCAGTGCTCTTAACATGCAACCTGCTTGATTTCGAGCACAACATTACAGTACATTTAATGATTTTGTTTATGACGATACAGGATATACCGGTATATTGATTTCCATGCTCCTCCTCGCCCCTACCTGTTCTGTACCTCCATTGCAGCATACAATGCTCACACGTGACATATAACGGCAGACGCACGTGCAGCGTCATCAATCCTGCTATTTTTAGCACTGGTATATACGTTTGGTTCCCCGCATCGACGATGGTCAGCAGATGCTGGTCCAGGCACGCTTGTGTCGGGTTGTCTCCATCCGGGCACAGGCGGAACTCATAGTAACCCTGTGCGTTTGGCAGATCGTTCCAGACGTTCACCTTGGCCGTTTGGCCGACCTCGAAATGGCGGGAAAGTATGGTTGATGGGTAGTACTTCCCGCCATTTTCATTGGCCCGTGGTAACTGGTCGGTTACGGCGTCGCCGCAAATGCCGCAGTTTTTCGTCCCGTTAGACTGTATTTGTACCTGCAATTGAGTCCAATTGATGTGCAATGGACAGCGTGTGACGTGTTTTGCTAAAACGTCTTATTGTTATAGTCTGGTAAATATGATATTCTTTGTTTCGGACATTGCACATTGAACTTAAAGTAGATCACTCTATTTCTAGACATTAAATAAACATTGAAATATTTCCACCAAAATATAATAATAATACTATATAATTGTGTGTATTTTTGCCGAAGAAACTGACGTAGTTTATACATGTATAAGCAACTGTTTATATCCGGTCTCTTTGATATATATACGTACCGGCTCCCTACCGCAGTTCAGATTGCGGAAGTTGTTGTTTACTGGCGCCTGTATGCCGTAGTTCCACAATGCCGACCGACCCGGCGGATCCAGTAGCCAGGCTCCAGCATCGGACAGACGGACGGACACACAGACAAACAGCACACACAATAGTAATCCCACTGAAAGGCGATTCATAGCACTGTCGTGATTGTGTTGACTGCGCTAACTGCTAGTGGTTTTTGTATTGATATGTGTTGTTTTAAAACACCACTTCTCTCGGACGTTATTATCCTAATCCAATACCGAGTTCCAATTAACTCTTAGTGTGTATGTTTGAATCCTTGGAAATAATACGCTTCTTTAATAAAGTCCAATTTCGGCTATTAGATTACGCGTAATGTATCACTATAGTTATTGCTTTAAACCCCAAATATGTTATTTTACTTATTTAATATCATGTGTCACTGTAGTTTTAATCATACCAGGTGTTAATAATGTTGTTTCTTCTACCACAAATATTCAAAACACGTCCACATTCCACGGATAGAATAATTGTTCATATTCCATGGTGTACGTAATTCCGGCAAATTGACGTCAATGCCGTTACTCACGAAAATTGGAACAAAAGGTGACATGGCAAATCCGAAGCGTTGTAAATTCCTACTAAATTTGAGATTTTAATGAGTTTAAAAGGTGACGAATTATTAGTTGAGATTCAGGGGAACCAATCGATTATACGTCAGTTACACGTCAAAATACACGCTTACTGTCCATCTTGTCCACATGTTGTGAAGGGTCGTCGAAAATTGCATATACGCGTATTTATCCCTTCAACACAGTGCGTATGTGCCGTTAAACACGGTGCCGTGAAACATTTTTGATATCCTGTCGATACGACATAATCACTGCGTATGAATATGTGCGGTGGCTGTGGCTATTTTTTTTTTTTGCATTTTAAAGCCATTTGTAGGTGTTGACGGGATAATAGAATAGTAGGTTAGTGCCGTGAATGGGAAAAAATATCTGGCGTGGCACGGAAACGGGATGTGCTCGGCAGAGCCTCGCCCATCCCGTTTCCTAAGCCTTGCCAGATATTTCTTCCGATTCACGGCACTAACTACTATATATTCTCTATTTAGTTTACTTGGCCAACTTAGAGAGGTATGATATACTTGTTAGTTTGTCTCTACAAAACTAAATTTAATTGTAACGATTAATATTATAAAGTGTCACAGTCAGCTATATATAATAATTAAAGCAGTGGGACAGAAAACACAGAACGCACAGTGGGACCTCATCAAATCGGACATAGTGGGAGATCCCCAGGGTGTCCGGTTTAAAGACGTTCCAGCGTAATAAAAAAAGTACCATGCCATTTCATTACCTTGCATGCAAAATATAAAATTGCAATATGAGCTGCGCATAAACACGTTTTAAATATTTGAATATAGGTAAGTTACAGTTAATTGCTGCTGTTAATGTACATTTGTATATATAGAAGTTTATCGGAATACCAATACATGTACATATATATCCGGAATCGTTACCAGAAATGTACGTCTTGGGAGTTTATTGAATGCCCCTCGTTTTCGGAGCGGTCACTGTGGCGCTTAGATTTTCGCCATCGGGGACAGTTTGAAGCATCGTTTCCGGATTCGAATTTTAGTCAAACATTTCATGGATTATAGCATTATGTATTCAATTACAAAAATATTGCAAAACGTTGGTTAATTTGGTTCCGAATTTTAGCCGTATGGTTAAAAATTAGTCTGGGTTTATTATTTCATTATCAATATATATATATATATATATATATATATATATATATATATATATAATGTCCAACATCCGGCCATAAAAAGCAGTTAGATTCTCAGATATCCCGCGGGAGCAGCTTCCTATAGAGCCGATAGGACGGACTATAGCATGTGGGCCATAACTCGGACTAGTCTACTGTCTAATTATTTGGGCATGTCCACACATCCGTAGTAATATACTTTGGGTGAGAATAAAAAATAGTCGGATTTTTTCATGTACACAATGTGTTAAGGTCTAAACTGGGTGGGTTTTATAGGGGTCACGGTGGGGGCGTTCTCGCCACCAACACGCCCCATCTGTATCCGCACCTGGGGCCCGTTTCACTAAACTTCGTACGACTATTACAATGTTCAAAATTATGATAGTCTGCATATAAATTTCACAGTAACAGCTAGTGTATACATTATAGCAAAACGCTGCATTGGGGATTAGAAATATATTTATGCTGTGTGACTGGAGAAATGGTGCTTATGGGATTTATAACCAGTCTAGCTCCTGATCCAATTACACACGCCTGTATCCTGATACCGATCTATATTGCTTGTTAGAAGCATTATGCATGTATATGACGCCAACGGCCGGGGTTTTATTGATGGAACGGCGAACAATGCAGATCCTGATCAGACTGTGCGGATGTACAGCCTGATGTTGATCGACACTAGTCGCAAAAGCCAGATTTCTCAATTCACAGTCACATTTTCCATTATCCAAGAGGCGAGAATAAGTTTGCTGTCGGTTTTACTAGTGTCTAATGATCCCATGAGAGGGTTGCTTATAGTTGCAGTCTGTATAATTATGTGACCCTGCCGTACCAAACGTACCATGCAGAGCGGTGGTCGGTCCCGCATCTAGGAATGAAATTAATGTCTAAAGAGCTCTTGTTCCAGACATACATGTATAGGTGGCGGAACGGGAAAATTATTGTGGGTGGGGGGGGGGGGGGGTAATCGTGAGGGCCCAAAGGGCCCTATTTTGTTAGAGGGGTCCGGGCATTCTTGAGGCCCAAATGGCCCCATGTTGCTAGAGGAGTTGGGGGGGGGGGGGTGGGGGGTGATGCTCCACCGTAAATTTTGAAAATGTAAGAGGCGTGAAACGCCATTTCCTGCATCCTCAGGGCCCAGTATTGAGGGCCCAAATGTTGCTAGAGGGGTTCGGAGGCATATTCCAGCGTAATTTTGTAAAATGTAAGAGGCGTGAAACGCCATTACCTGCATTCTGAATTTCTGAGGTCCCAGTCTTGAGGACCCAAATGGCCTTGATGTTGCTAGGGGGATCCGGGGGCATGCTCCCCCGGAAATATTTGAAATCTAAGAGGAGTGAAACGCCATTTCCTGCATTCTCAGCAAGTTTGAGGATGATAATATAATTATGTTTTATTACAGAATTATTGGGGGCCCCACCAAATTATTGGGGGTGGGTGGGGGCAGGGCCCCTCGCCCACTTCCGCCGCCCCTGACATATTCCGCAGTAATGCTATACCACCCCAAAGACAGCAGACGACAGAACATCATGGTGCCCATACCAGGCACCGACCGCACAGATAAGCTCGGCCTCAGTACGCACGGTACGGGAGGGTCACAGAGTTACAGACTGCATACAGATATATACTTGATACGCCCGCGCAACCTAAAACCGTATTTCAATCTTGTCACATCGACGCTTGGTCTACTCTTTTTGTGAAATATACAAAGAAAAAGCAACCATCCACCCGACTTGATGCATTTTCTTGCACAACTTTTAGTTTTGGTAAAAACTGGTATAAACCAAAAACAACCAGTTATGATGTGTTGACAACCCAGTTTGTGTCTCTCAGACATCATTTCACAACGCTTCACACAACATTATCCAGTCACTGTAAGTAGAAAATCGTTTTAAATCGGTCTTTTCTAGTGAATTATTTTACCAGTATTAAGAAGAATTAACTATTAAATTAACCATATTTCGACAGTTCCTATGTTCGTATGTTTCAAGATAGTTGCGTTTATTAGGATTTTTTTGTTTAAAACTGATTAGAGTATCATTGTATTTTTACACATATGTTGTCTACATTGTATATCGTATACGAAGGTGAAGGGAGCGACACAGTAAACGGCTCTAATTCGGTCACCCTAAACACCCCAAAGGCTGGGAAAGGCTACAAAGGCTATTCCGTCAGTTCATCCATATGTTTGTCCGTCCGTTCGTTTGTCCGTCCGTAAGATTAGCTTTTTTTTTGTCGGTCCAGGCTGCGGCCGGGGATATCCGTGAGCCTCTGATCACTTTCTTTAGTATCTCATGCGCTACTTTGTGGTTAGGTAAATAAAACCTAATCAATGCATCCACTTGATGATGGTAGATATCAGTACTTGCATTTCAGCCAGTAGTTTACAGAAATATAATGGTGACTTACACCACTCGGCAGCAGTAGTTTACACCACTCTCGTGTATGCCATTTATGGAGAAATGGCATTAGTAACCTCGCACTGACATGTTTCCTTCAAGCAATCAACCAATGTTCTCTAATACAACCTTTGAATCATGAGATAGTCGCCATCACTACGGCCCGCCTCCTGAAATTAATTTGCATATTTCTTGGCCATATTTTATGCTTGATTCTCTTTGTTTTTATGATGAATCGTATGTGAAATGTAAGAAACTGTTCATTGAACCAGGTGAGCTGATAATCTTGAAATAATGCCCTCATGCTTAGGTCCTACCGCTATACAAACTAGGTTTGCTACACTCACTCATTTGTTTAGCATAAGGACCCAATCACTTGTGCATTATTTCACGAATAATCACCTGATTAAATAAATGGTATGTATCCCAGGAGTTTTTGTTTGCCTTGTATGCTGAATTATTGTTTGTATGTAATCGCAGTTTGTTTTATATATTTTTTTAGAAACGTGTTTCATATAGAAAGTATACACAGAAAGCACCTGTGCACAGTATAACACTGGAACCCTTCCAAACTGGACACCTTTGGGTCAGTCCCCAGGGTTTCCATTTTAAAGAGATTTCACTTTAAATGAGCAGTACTAGCGAGTACTCCAAGACATAATTTTGTGATTTGAAAACATAATTGGCTTTGATGGCTTCACATGCTCATTTTTTTTCACAATGTTTCAGATGGGTGAGAAAATGCTCTACGGTTCTGCTTTCTCCACTGTTTTGCCACCAGAAGCGACAGATGTTAGGTAATGTGCTAATTATAATAAAAACAATATTCTACATGGCTTCATGTAAAGGCTTCAGCAGGCACCACAATAATGCATCCCACAATATTGTACATTTTGTATATATACATATTGATTATGAAGCTGCTGTCAAATGTACCGGTAATGGTGTAACTCTTGTATCCTAATGTTCAAAATGCTAATTCATTCATTACAATCTCATGGAACATGGGTAAAGTTAATATACATGATACAATATGGAGTATCTTACAAAGTTTATAAAGCATCCTTTAAAATCAACACTAATTTTAGATTCCATTTATTGCATAAGCACAACATTAATACATCAAATCTAACCTGACATTTCACTTGTAGTGTTGTTTTATGTAACATGCTCATTTACTTTACACATTTATTGCAATGGTGCATTATGAGTTTTGAAACTCTTCATGGTAACTGTGTTATAGCTAATATTAGTTATGTAGTATGCTTATTTGTGGATGTGACTGGAGAAATGGGGCTTATGGGTTTTTCGACCAGTGTACATCCATATACGCACAGTCTGATCAGGATCTACACTGTTTGCCATTCCATCAATGTAACTGCCATGATTCTAAAAAGCAATATAGATCATTGTCAGACTACAGGAGTGTGTTATTGTATCCCCCGGACTCCGTCGGGGGATACTATGGATTTGACAGCGGGCCGCGTCCGCCGCAGACACTTCTTGTCCGGAGCATAACTCGAACACCCTTTGGAATATTTTCATGAAACTTCACACATGCATAGACCACGACCCGAACGTGTGTCGCGCACAAGAATGACAACTCTTGCATAGCTAATTTTTTAGTTATCTCCTTTTTTTGTTTCGCGCACTGATTTCGTGTCCGGAGCATAACTCGACCACCCTTTGGAATATTTTCATGAAACTTCACACATGCATAGACCACGACCCGAACGTGCATAGCTACTTTTTTAGTTATCTCCCTTTTTTGTTTCGCGCACTGATTGACCATAACTCGACCACCCTTTGGAATATTTTTATGAAACTTCACACATTCAATTAGACCATGAACCGAAGGTGTGTCGTGCACAAGAATGACAACTCTTGCATAGCTAATTTTTGTGTTATCTCCCTTTTTTGTTTTCGCGCACTGATTTCCTGTCCGGAGCATAACTCGACCACCCTTTGGAATATTTTCATGAAACTTCACACATGCATAGACCATGACACGGAGGTGTGTCACGCACAAGAATGACAACTCTTGCATAGCTAATTTTTTAGTTATCTCCCTTTTTTATTTTGCGCACTCTACAAACTGGACAATAATGCATGAAGAGCCGTTTTCTTGTGTGCTCTGTACACCTTACCTGTAGAGAGAACAATAGCCTTCTCCGGTTGAACAATAGTGACTGGGAGAACCATTCACCTGTGCATGTGCTAGCATGTGCAAATGTCCAGTCTTGACCACTCTGACCACAGGTAATTTATACAGGTAAATTACTACATTGATATTACATTTCTGTAAACTGTGTTGAAAATATTGTGGCATTATGTGGACCTGTGCAGATAAATATAGGATTATTAAAAAAAAATTCTGGGCTCCAGTAGCAAGCATTATTATTTTTAATTTTTAAACTTTTTTTCCATTTTTTTTTTCATTTTTTTTTTCAAATTCTTTTTAAATTTTTGTCTAGTAGCATAAGGTCGTAAGTGCTATATACAGACTATTATCATATAATAAAACAATTAGACTAGTGAGCCATAGAATATAATCTGATATTCCATGGCTCACTAGTCAATAATTGTATAATATGTTCTGGCCAGTGAAAATTGCTTTCGGGCCCAGGCTCGAGGTCAAGGCGGGACAAGGCGGGACAAGGCGAGGCATTTGATTCCGCGGAATTCTTGTTTACTTATCTCCCTTTGTTGTTTCATGCTCTGATTTCGTATCCAGAGCATAACTCGAACACCCTTTGGAATATTTTTATGCCCCACCACGATAGTAAGCGTACGGGGATCTTATTGGGTAGGGTTAGGATAGTGTTGGGTACTCTTGTTGGGTATTTTTATAGAGTAAAAACCCAACAAGTATTCATTCGTAGGAACGTGCGTCCCGTCCTCCCGTCGTCCCGTCCGTCCGTCCGTCACAAAACTTTAACACTCGGGTAAATGTCTCATAATTTCTTCATCCTTCGACCGATCTCCTTCATATTTCATATACACATTTCTCTAATGGTCCTCTACCGCCCTGTGCCAAATCCACGTTCGTCCTGCCCCCGCCAAGCCCAGGGTTAAAATCACATACTTAGTGCTTCAAAAACTTTAACGCTCAGGTAAATATCTTATAATTTCTGTTTTCTTTCACGGATCAGCTTCATATTTCATATATGCATTACTCTAATGGTCCTCTATCGCCCTGTGCCAAATCCACGTTCGTCTTGCCCCCGCCAAGCCCAGGGTCAAGGTCACATACTTGGTGCTTCAAAAACTTTAACGCTCAGGTAAAAGAAAATTTTGACTTGGAATTTGGCCTCATTTATTATCAAACCGATATGTGGGACATCCGTGTTCGATATGTGGGACATCCATTTCTAGTTTCTTCATCCTTCGACCGATCTGCTTCATATTTCATATACACATTGCTCTGATGGTTCACTACCGCCCTGTGCCAAATCCACGTTTGTCCTGCCCCCGCCAAGCCCAGGGTCAAGGTCACATACTTGGTGCTTCAAAAACTTTAACGCTCAGGTAAATATCTTATAATTTCTGTTTTCTTTCATGGATCAGTTTCATATTTCATATACACATTGCTCTAATTGTCCTCTACTGCCCTGTGCCAAATCCACGTTCGTCCTGCCCCCGCCAAGCCCAGGGTCAAGGTCACATACTTGGTGCTTCAAAAACTTTAACGCTCAGGTAAATATCTTATAATTTCTGTTTTCTTTCACGGATCAGCTTCATATTTCATATACGCATTGCTCTAATGGTCCTCTACCACCCTGTGCCAAATCCACGTTCGTCCTGCCCCCGCCAAGCCCAGGGTCAAGGTCACATCCTTAGTGCTTCAAAAACTTTAACGCTCTGGTAAATATCTTATAATTTCTGTTTTCTTTCATGGATCATCTTCATATTTCATATATGCATTGCTCTAATGGTCCTCTACTGCCCTGTGCCAAATCCACGTTCGTCCTGCCCCCACCAAGCCCAGGGTCAAGGTCGCATACTTGGTGCTTCAAAAACTTTGAGCTCAGGTAAATATCTTATAATTTTTCTTTCCATTCACGGATCAACTTCATATTGCATATACGCGTTGCTCTAATGGTCCTCTACTGCCCTGTGCCAAATCCACGTTCGTCCTGCCCCCGCCAAGCCCAGGGTTAAGATCACATACTTAGTGCTTCAAAAACTTTAACGCTCAGGTAAATATCTTATAATTTCTGTTTTCTTTCACGGATCAGCTTCATATTTCATATATGCATTGCTCTAATGGTCCTCTACCGCCCTGTGCCAAATCCACGTTCGTCCTGCCCCCGCCAAGCCCAGGGTCAAGGTCACATACTTGGTGTTTCAAAAACTTTAACGCTCTGATAAAGGAAAATTTTGACTTGGAATTTGGCCTCATTTATTATCAAAGCGATATGTGGGACATCCGTGTTCTATGAACACATTTTCTAATTTATTAAACTTCACACATGCATAGAAGACGACCCAAAGGTGTGTCGCACGTAAGAATGACAACTCTTGCGTCGTTAATTTCTTAGTTATCTCCCTTTGTTGATTTCGTGTCCGGAGCATAACTCGAAAACCCTTTGGAATATTTTCATGAAACTTCACACATGCATAGACCACGACCCTAAAGGTGTGTCACGAAAGAATGACAACTCTTGCATCACTCATTTTTTAGTTATCTCCCTTTGTTTTTCCGTCACTGATTTTGTCTCCGGAGCATAACTCGAACACCCTTTTTTCAAACTACTTGTATATCTGGGGAGGGGGATACACATGCGCTTGTCGACAAGCGTCCATTTCTAGTTTAACCAGGAATTACACTGGTCACAAACCTGATAAGCCCCATTTCTCCAGTGACAGCATGTGTTGTTGTTTGTAGCATCTTCAGGCAAATCCCGGACAACCAGGAGGTGTTCACCCACCCACACACAGACCAGAGTCTCATTGTAGAAATACTTGAGTATGTGGACAAACAAGAGCCCGACGAGACGGCCATAAAGTAAGTTTAATGTTTAACCTGTACACCCCTAAGTGGCTGGAATGGAGTACTCCATGTTACGTTTCAGACTATTCAGAAAATTAATCAGTTCACAAGTAGTCAAAAACGATTTACAAACAGTGCCGATCGTGCTGAAATGGCTACTCTGAAAGTTAGGCAACTTTCAAGGAGAAATGAGACTTACATTCTTTATGGGGTGGAAATGTTCATCATATATCCTAAAATCAGGATTTGAGGTTCCTGATAATTGCAGAAAAATACTAATGTTTCAACATGGGAAGCTCACTTTTACGCATGTGTTTCAACATGGGAAGCTCACTTTTACGCATGTGTGAGTACAAAAAAAATGTTTGTTTAGCCACAATTCAGGACTTGGCATTTTGAACTGTTCCCACCCCTGTTTATGACTGGTGTAGACTTCACCGTCTAATTGATATCTGTACTGATAGATCTTCATCAACCACCGGCTCCTGAAGCGTGTTTACATCTAAAGATACAAGAAATGAGCTAGTCTGGCCACATATTTTATAAGCCCCATTCCTCCAATCACAGCCACCTTTATTACACTGTGCAACCTCTGTAAAATATATACCCTGATACCTCGCAGAGTGTCCAGTTTAGAGAGGTTCCACTAAGAACCGAAAGACACATTTATGCACTGTACAATCATGAAACCAGAATAATCACTATCAGAAACTAACAAAATCTATCACCTGCACAAATGACCAGCTTGAGCCACTTCGGGTGAGTTACCACAGTAAACCACATGCTGGTCGCTCAGTTAATTTCAACTCCCCATTTGCATGTGACCAATTGCTGGGCGTCGTGTTCCATCATTGGCAAGTGGGTGGGTGTTAATTTTTCACCATGATTAGAGATAGATGTGGCTGTGGCTAGTGAAACTGGACTGATGAGTTGTGAGACCAGTGTCGCTCCTGATCAAATAGAGGAAGCATGTAGCCTGATATGATCTATATTCCTTGTTTGAAGCACAATGAGTGTTTCATTGATGGACTGACGATCAGTGCATATCCTGATCAGACTGTGCAGATGCACAGTCTGATCTGGATCTACACTAATCAAAACACCCGTAAGTCCCATTTCTCCAGTCACAGCCACATATTCAG
This sequence comes from Conchocele bisecta, assembly GCA_029237695.1. NCBI lineage: Eukaryota > Metazoa > Mollusca > Bivalvia > Lucinida > Thyasiridae > Conchocele > Conchocele bisecta. The sequence continues at coordinate 1,740,900 of CM055279.1, forward strand.
TCATTCTTGCATTTGGCCTTCACACCTGAGTGTCACATTACTAAGGGCTGCTAGCGATGGAAAGGTCACAGGTTCGAGCCTTGACAGTGAAAATTAAACACACTGAGGTTTTCTATGTGTCCAATTTAGACAGGTTCTACTTAACCTTATTATAGGGTTAACTGTATTGTAATATAGGGTTAACTGTATTGGGGTCAACTGTATTGTAATACAAATGTATAGGGTTTATAATATTGTAATATATGGTTAAATGTATTGTAATATAGGGCTAACTGTATTGTAATTTTGAAATTTGCGGCGTATATCAGAAAATGATAGGTCGGAAAACATGTTTAATGGCGACGCGCTACAATGCGGTTTACCTATTTCTAATGCACTCCTTTACTACTGGCATAGGAATACATATTGAAATAATTTGCGACCGTTCATCAACAATGATATACATGTAATGTATGACCATCAGCCAATCAGATTGCGTGAGTGCATTAGAATTTATAATTTAGGACCCACTTCACCGACCTGGCGGCAGCCAATGGAGCTCAGGATTTCAACATCTTACACATGGAGCTGATACAGAGGGAGAAACTGTCTATGGAGCAGTAAGTTTACAATTGGGTCGGGCTCTGGTGTTTTCTCCCTTGTTGTATCGACGTATTCCGCCGATATTTATTTAGAAAACAGGCAATTTTACTTTAATGCTGATAAACATTGACAAAAATTCATAGCTCATGTGGAATTCAATTATGCATGAGGGTGCCTAGAGATTAGAGCACTGAACTTCATTACCAGTGGTTGTGGGTTCAATCCCCACCCTATGCATGAACAAATACTTCCATTGTGTTCCCTGCCAGGAGCTCCAGATAAGCTGCGTATTTGCTTAAATACCCAATTCAAATTGCCAAAAACCCAATTGAAATCAGAAGTAGCGAGTATCAAAAAGCAATAACTATTTTGTGGTACCTTTATCATGCTGTAGAAAACATTAAACAGACCACAAATATAGCAACTTTTTCTTATTTTCCATCAAAACACATCTTGGTATTTCATTAGAATTGTCTCCAAGGAGACAATTCTAATGAAATGCCAATATATGTTTTCATTTTGAAGCAAACTATTAAATAATTGATGTATGTTGATGTGTAAACAGTAGTGTAATTTTATTTTACCCAATTAAAATTTTGAAATACCCAATTGCTTCAGAAATGATGGAGTGAAAATACTCAATTACTAATTCTTTATCTGGAGCCCTGTTCCATGCCATTGGTCTATCAGATGAGACTTGAAAACGAGGTCATTTTTCTACATGACATTATCTGTTACTGGGACCATTCTCTCGCTTTTATGGAAAAAATTGCATCTATTCGAAATCGTATTGGTGAAAGATGGAGTTGTGTTGCTAAGAATTAAACAAATCACCCTGGGTGGTGGTGTGGAGTATTCTCCCTGACCCTCATATTGGGAAATTTCACACATGAGTCGCGCTGATTTTTTGCATGTATTATAGGAATGAATGGCCTTTTTGTGGAATTTATCGGGGTATAAACTTGGAAAAGTCGCTGGAATTCCCGCGACTTTTCCAAGTTTATATCCCCGATAAATTCCACAAAAAGGCCATTCATTCCTTATAATTCCAGCATTTTAAATAAATTCATCAAGAAAATGTTTTTATTTTCCGTTTTCTTAAGAATTATTTTAACTGCGCCTCACGGTTACCGAAAGTAGTTCGGCGTGGGAGTTTACTGGCATATAAATTTTGGACAGAGACTTGCTACGGACCAATCAAATGTTAGGGAATTGTGTAAATATTTTTGTGCTGGAATTATTGTTGACACAGGAGTGTCACGTTTCTAATACAATGCAAGTACCACTACTGTCGCATATATATGTGTCTGTGATGGAGAAATGGGGCTTATGGGTTTTGTGACCAGTGTAGATCCAGATCAGCCTGCGCATTCACACAGTCTGATCAGGATATTCACTGTTCGCCATTCCATCAATGAAACACCTGTTATGCTTCTAAAAACCAATATAGATCACTATCACGCTACAGGAATGTGCTATCTGATTAGGATCTTCACTGATCACAAATCACATAACTCCCATTTCTCCAGTCACAGCCATATATAAGTAAAATATGTGTTCATACGACCTTAACTTTGCAGGGTGGGCAGCTGTTGGTACGTACTTGGAGAGCAGCACATCGCCAAGTTTAATGAAGACGCAAGGAACACAGTCCAGATACACATGGGTCTGTTCAGGATACCCGCGTACGAGGCAGATATACTCGTCACCTTTAATGATCCAATAAACATCAGGTAGGTATAGGGCCAGGTCATTTTAGGTGTGCATGTACTGATAAATATACATTTTTACAAATGTTACTGGATAATTGGCGGGCCTTTGGTTTGGCGCATGTGAAGGTAATTTAGCGATGGGGTGCATCCTTAACAGAATCCTGATATCCCTGGTTTGGCTTTTGGCTTTCTTGTCTGTGAGAGTTGAATCTGATTATACCCATTATAAATGCTGTAGGATGCATACTAATCTTGTTATGTTTAGGAGCTTGGGCTGTTGACATGGCATCTGATGAGGATATTCTAATTTCAGGGCTGAATATATATATATTTTTTTAATATTCAGTTTTGATTTTTCGATTTTTCCCCCATCCATACAGGTGAAATACGGTATTTGACCCTGTTCATCTGGGCTAACCTTTACCTTAGCTGTTGACAGGCTGTGAAACACCATTAAATAAATAAATACTGAATAATTGAAGCTTACAGAATTTGTGACCAGTCCTGGTCCTGCTAGCAGATTCCTGCAGCATGATAATGATCTATACTGTTTGTTACAAGTAGAATGAGTTCACTAACAGAACAGTGCAGGCCCCCACACAAGTGCATTCCTGTCTGTATATGACTTGCTGTGGAACAGACATAAACCCCAATCAATTAACCAATTAGTCAATCAATCAGACCTCAACCAACCAATTACTCAATCAATCAGACACTCAACCAACCAATTAGTCAATCAAGCGGACACTCAACCAACCAATTAGTCAATCAAGCAGACACTCAACCAACCAATTACTCAATCAATCAACCAACCAATTAGTCAATCAATCAGATATCAACCAACCAATTACTCGATCAATCAGACACTCAACCAACCAATTAGTCAATCAAGCAGACACTCAACCAACCAATTAGTCAATCAATCAGACACTGAAACAATCAATTAATCAATCAATCAGATCTGATCTCAACCAACCAATTAGTCAATCAATCAGACAATCAACAAACAAATTAGTCGATCAATCAAACACCTAACCAACCAAGCAGTCACTCAATGATTGTCAATCAATCAGAGATAATCGTGTTTTGTAAATGTGCACCAAATATGATCTGGAAGATTGAGTTTTGTATTTACAAATTCCTTCATGGTTCTATACAGTCATAAATCTCGATTTAATTATCTCTCGTATTTTGCATGCAAATAAATATCCCTTGTGTTTCAGTGTCCAGAGTAGCAGTCACCATGCAGTGCCGACTTCCGTCGTACGCTGGAATACCGACCACTTCAAGCAGGTGTTGTGTTCCTTCAAGCTTCTCGACGCGGGAATATTTGGCTGACAAATTCACACCAAACCCGACCTACACACGTCGAATGATAGCTATTCTGTGATAGCTGACCGTACAGAAAACATGTCATTTTGGGAGAATTGGAAATGATCACATGACTGTATTTGTCATACAAAATGCTCTTTTTTTTGGTGAAAATTGTCATTCGTCTGAATTTGATCAGGTGACCATGTTTACCATAAGAAAAATTCTTTATGTAGAACATCATTTTTTTTAAACAATCAGATTATCATGTTTGCCATACAAAAAGGTTCTTGGTGTGCAAATTGAACAATATATTTTCATACTGAACATACATGGTTATGAAAATGGAACAATGTGTTCCATTTTCATAACCATGCATGTTCGGTGTGTTACATAGAACATGTAGAACAAAGCAAAGTTTGTTTGATATGTTGCATAGGGAAATACACAAGACGTGTTTGGTACGTTACAGAACAAATTGTTGTTAAATAAACATGAGTTTTGTTTGATCATGGCGAATCTAGTATTTGTGAATAAGGTGGCGTGATGATACGGAGAAATGCCTTGTGTGCATCCCACAGGTTAAGTTATGACACATGTTAAGTTAATGTGTGGTTTTGTGGGGTCTTGTATTGGTGAAAATGATGCACAGGTTAAGTTAAGACCCATGTTGTAATGTGGGGCTATATGGGGTCTTGTATTGGTGAATAAGGTGGGGAGGTGATCATGAGAAATGCCTTGTGTGCGTCCCACAGGTTATGTTAAGGCACGTTGTAATGTGTGGTTATGGGGAATCTTTGGTGAAACTGATGATGTGGTGATCACTAGAAATGCCTTGTGTGCGTCCCACAGATTAAGTTCAGGCACATTTTGTAATGTGTGGTTATGGGGGAACTTTAATGGTGAAAATGATGGCAAGGTGGTGATCAAAAATGCTGTGTGAGTGTTTCACTAGTTATTCTAAACACATGCTGTCATGTGGTCATCGTATTGATGAATGCGATAATCAAAGATGCCTTGTGCATGTCCCACATGTTAAATTAGTTTTTCTAACCACACGTTGTGATGTGTGGTTATAGGGAGTATTGTATTGGTGAATATGATGGCGAGGTGATCATGAGAAATGCCTTACGTGTGTACCACATGTTAAAATGATTCAGGTAATAACACAAGTTATCATTATGTGGTTATGGAGGGCAGTGATATGATGGCGAGAGGATAATCAAACTTGGCATGTGCATGTCCCACCAATCAAACTTGCCATGTGCATGTCCCACCAGTTAAGTTATTCTGAACACATGTTGCACTATGTGATATTAGGAAGTAGTGTAACCATGGCAATGGTTTACGGATTAGGTGGAAAGTACAGATTTGTTTGTTGTGGTGTGTCAGAATTGTACAGGTAGTGACAAAAGGGACACAGTCATATTTCGTTATTTATAAATGTCCTATCTCCTGATCCGTCTTAAGTATTTTCGTAATAATACATCATGTATAATATGGTGTCGGATTGTCCTTTAGATTTCTCACAGTATACACCCGATGCAATAAACTTCAAAGCATCCATCAAATGGCTTATCGGCACTGGATCTCAGATCAGGATAGACATAGGTAACTTGTCAATTTGATAAAGCAAATGAGTTCATATAGACGACCTGAGACACAGTTACCATATATATTTGTTTCAACGTGTGTATGTACATGTACTTGTTTTACATACTTGTTACTGAGTAACGATCTTCCTAGGAAGAGGCAATGAATTGTCTGATATTTTACATTTTAATAAAACATCTTCAAATTGTATTTGTTGATGTCTCGATCCATGCTACGATTACCTGATACAGGTGCATTCCTGATTGTATATATGTGACTGTGACTGGATAATTGGGGTTTATGTTTTACATTCATTCAGTAGCATGGTCGTATATGGCTGTGACTAGAGAAAGAGGCTTTTGGATTTGTGACCAGTGTAGATCCAGATCAGCCTGTGCCTCCGCACAGTCTGATCAGGATCTGCACTGTTCGCCATTGCATCAATGAAACACCTGTTCTGGTTCTAAGAAGCAATAAAGATCGCTATCAGGCTATTAGGAGTCATTCTTTGATCAGGAGCTACATTTGTCACAAATACCATAAACCCCATTTCTCCAGTCACAGCCACATCTGTGAATGGATGAAGCCACATATGTGACTGGATGAAGCCACATATGTGACTGGATGAAGCCACATATGTGACTGGATGAAGCCACATCTGTGACTGGATGAAGCCACATCTGTGATTGGGATGAAGCCATATCTGTGACTGGGATGAAGCCACATATGTGACTGGATGAAGCCACACATGTGACTGGATGAAGCCACACATGTGACTGGATGAAGCCACACATGTGACTGGATGAAGCCACATATGTGACTGGATGAAGCCACATATGTGACTGGATGAAGCCACATTTGTGACTGGGATGAAGCCACATATGTGACTGGATGAAGCCACATACGTGACTGGGATGAAGCCACATATGTGACTGGGATGAATCCACATATGTGACTGGATAAATGGGGTTTATTGGCTTTGTGGCTCCTGTTCACATAACACACTCCCGTAACATTATAACAATAAAAAACATAAGCCCCATTTCTCTAGTCATACCCACACATGACCCTGCTACTGACTACACGTAGAACATCAATCAATCAATCAACCATTATGGAAGGGTGTACATATCTTAACCGTGAATCAATCCTTAAGGTTATTGATGTACCTCACTGGGATTCACACCTGGGGCCAAGTGATCAGTAGCCTATTTCACCAACATTGCAAAGTATACTTTTCTAGCAAAGTATACTCTGAGAGAGAAATTTTCAATTTTAGCGGGGGAGATGAAGCTTATGGCATGTTTGTACATGCTAGCTGAGAACCATTAGCGTTATCATATTCCCTCATTCTGATACAACTGTTTGTATAAAGCTAGATGGAGACTAACTGAACGAATGGCGAACAGTGCGAGCTCCGATCAGACTGCGTGGATGGGTTGGTCTGGGTTTGCACTTGTCGCATATTCCATAGGCCCCCTTTCTTACAGTCACATACACAAACATGACTACGACATGCGACATGTAATATGATATTTTTATGATTGGTCAGGTTCTATTGCGTTGTATGTGTTAATCAAAACTTGTTATTCATTCATGACACTAACTGTAAGCTAACTTACTGAATGAAAAACAGTGCAGACCCTGATCATACTGTGCAGATACACAGGTTTATCTGGGTCTCCACCGCTCGTTGGGCACCATCTCTCCAATCACAAATCCGAAAACGTACAGCACTAGGGATCCTGGTGATACGGCTCAATACGAGCCAGCTCAACAGGACCTGCAGTGTAGGTCATATGTTAGTTTTTTGATTGGCCAGATTCTACTGCGTTATATGTGTTAATCAAAACTCATTATTCGTTCATGATACGTAACTGTAAACAGACTGATCAGAATTCACATTACTTTGGCAATTTTGATCGACAGTAATTGTTGGAATACTCTTGCCTAGCCATGTATTTTGTGTGTCAAGGTAAATGCCCGACTGACCACTCGTCTTTATAGTTACAGGTAAACCAGGCAGGTTTATTATCGTTCATGTGACAGCGGCATAGAAACATGATGATAATAAAGCGTTCTATATAAACCGGCTGGGGTCTTGCGCTTGTGGATAACAAATAATACAATACTAGTACTGTATTGCTGTAATACTTGATTCTTTAAGTATTGTACACGCATGCGAGTCGGATGATCTTCAGAATCGCCTCTGTGACATTCTGAAGATCAACTAACTTGTATTAGCTAATATTGACTATTACATGACGAGTCTTAACTCACTCCATAATCGGAAGGTGTTCGTTTCAATCATAAATGTGGCTGTGGCCGGGAAGATGTGGCTTATGGCATGTTTGTACATGCTAGCTGAGAACCCTTGCGTGATCATATTCCCTTATTAGGATACAAACTGTTTGTATAAAGCAAGGTGGAGACTAACTGAAAGGATGGCGAACAGTACAAGCTCTGATCAGACTTCGTGGATGCGTAAGTTGGTCTGGGTCTGCACTTGTCGCGTATGCCAAAGGCCCCATTTCTTTAGTCACATTCACAAACATGATATGACCCACTATGACATGCGGCTATAATTGGACAGTATACCGCAGAGATGCGAGGTGGATTGCTGATTAGTATTATAAGTTAAACATACTTTTATTGTCGCGCCCGCTTGCGGAAAGCGCGATATAGTCGGCACTTTTGGCGTACGTATGTACATACGTGTATCCGGTTAAAGATTAAAGTTTTTGTAAGTTTTTGGTTAAAGATTTTTGGTTAAAGTTTTTCGTTATACTATATCTCTGCAACTGCTTTGCCCATTACCTTGAAACTTATTCACATGGGTGTTTATCATCATCTATATTTTCATTCTACCCCCCTCCCGTGCGGCCCCTGTGCCCAATGTCAAGGTCAAATTACTTTGAAGTTTTTGGTTAAAGTTTTTGGTTAAAGTTTTTTGGTTTAAGTTTTTCGTTATACTCTGCAACTGCTTCGCCCATTACCTTGAAACTTCACATGGGTGTTTATCATCATCTATATTTGCATTATACCCCGCCCGTGCGGCCCCTGTGCCCAATGTCAAGGTCAAATTACTTTGAAGTTTTTGGTTAAAGCTTTTGGTTAAAGCTTTTGGTTAAAGTTGTTTCATGTACTGTATCTATGCATCTTGTTTGCCCATTACCTTGAACCTTCACATGCCTGTTTATCATCATCCATATTTTCATTCTACCCCCACCCGTGCGGCCCCTGTGCCCAATGTCAAATTACTTTGAAGTTTTTGGTTAAAGTTTTTTCATGTACTATATCTATGCACCTACTTTGCCCATTACCTTGAACCTTCACATGCCTGTTTATCATCATCCATAGTTTCATTCTACCCCCACCCGTGCGGCCCCTGTGCCCAATGTCAAGGTCAAATTACTTTGAAGTTTTTGGTTAAAGTTTTTTGTTAAAGTTTTTTCATGTACTATATCTCTGCACCTGCTTTGCCCATTACCTTGAAACTTCACATGGGTGTTTATCATCATCTATATTTTCATTCTACCCCGCTTCCGTGCGACCCATGTGCCCAATGTCAACGTCTAATTACTTTGAAATTTTTTATCAAAGTTTTTCGTTAAAGTTTTTGTCGCGACCGCTTGCGGAAAGCGCGATAGAGTCGGCACTTTGGCGTACGTCCGTACGTATGTGTGTCCGGTTAAAGTGTTTTGGTTAAAGTTTTTCCGTCTACTATATCTCTTTTTTTTAGTGTCCATGCCTCGCCCCAAGGCGCGACATGCAGGCCGCGGCCATCTAGTGTTACTTATCTGCAGCTTATAGTATTGTGAACAGCAGACAATCAGAAATAACTATCGCCACTGATTAGTCGGGTCAAATATCAAATGGTCAGGTCACTTGAACTAACTATAATACTGGACACTGTATTGTTCAAGTTCTCACACATTTTCGTTTTTCGCTTTCTGGTGTGAGAACTGTCAATACATATTCAATTGTTGTAATGGTGAATCTCACTCACCCTAGTGATCGCCTCCATATTGAATCTCACTCGCCCTAGTGATCGCCTCCATATTGAATCTCACTGCCTCCACATTGAATCTCACTCACCCTAGTGATCGCCTCCATGTTGAATCTCACTCGCCCTAGTGATCGCCTCCATATTGAATCTCACCGCCTCCACATTGAATCTCACTCACCCTAGTGATCGCCTCCATGTTGAATCTCACTCGCCCTAGTGATCACCTCCATATTGAATCTCACTCGCCCTAGTGATCACCTCCATATTGAATCTCACTCGCCCTAGTGATCGCCTCCATATTGAATCTCACTCACCCTAGTGATCGCCTCCATATTGAATCTCACTCACCCTAGTGATCACCTCCATATTGAATCTCACTCGCCCTAGTGATCGCCTCCATATTGAATCTCACTCGCCCTAGTGATCGCCTCCATATTGAATCTCACTCACCCTAGTGATCACCTCCATATTGAATCTCACTCACCCTAGTGATCGCCTCCATATTGAATCTCACTCGCCCTAGTGATCGCCTCCATTGAATCTCACTCGCCCCTAGTGATCGCCTCCATATTGAATCCTCACTCACCCGGAGTGATTGTTCCTCCATATGAATCTCACTCGCCCTAGTGATCGCCTCCTTCATTGAATCTCACTCGCCCTAGTGATCACCTCCATATTGAATCTCACTCGCCCTAGTGATCGCCTCCATTAATTTGAATCTCACTCGCCCATAGTGATCGCCTCCATGTTTTGAATCTCACTCGCCCTAGTGATCGCCTCCATGTTGAATCTCTCTCGCCCTAGTGATCGCCTCCATATTGAATCTCACTCACCCTAGTGATCGCCCTCCAATATTGAATCTCACTCACCCTAGTGATCGCCTCCATATTGAATCTCACTCGCCCTAGTGATCGCCTCATGTTGAATCTCACTCACCCTAGTGATCGCCTCCATATTGAATCTCACTCGCCCTAGTGATCGCCTCCATGTTGAATCTCACTCGCCCTAGTGATCGCCTCCATATTGAATCTCACTCGCCCTAGTGATCGCCTCCATATTGAATCTCACTCACCCTAGTGATCGCCTCCATATTGAATCTCACTCGCCCTAGTGATCGCCTCCATGTTGAATCTCACTCGCCCTAGTGATCGCCTCCATGTTGAATCTCACTCGCCCTAGTGATCGCCTCCATATTGAATCTCACTCGCCCTAGTGATCGCCTCCATGTTGAATCTCACTCACCCTAGTGATCGCCTCCATATTGAATCTCACTCACCCTAGTGGGACATGGCTCAATTTTGTCAACAAAATTCGTTTTTGTGCCACAAAATTCAATTCTGTGTAACAAAATTCAATTCTGTGTCACACAATTCAATTCTGTGTAACAAAATTCAATTCTGTGTCACAAAATTCAATTCTGTCAATTCTGTGTAACAAAATTCAATTCTGTGTCACAAAATTCAATTATGCACACGCATGTAAGAAGGACTACCACTCACCCTACGGGGCGCCATGCAGGACAGGTTAATTATGTGTACAAAATTGAGTTTTGTAACACTAAAAATCACAAAATTCAATTCTGTGTCACAAAATTCAATTCTGTGTCACAAAATTCAATTCTGTCAATTCTGTGTCACAAAATTCAATTCTGTGTCACAAAATTCAATTTTGTGAAGACAGAATTCATTTTTGTCCACAAAAATTAGTTGCGTATGTCATCTCTACGTTGATTGGTTGAGATCGGTCTTAGTCCATTTTACTAGATGGTGGAGTACACTTGCAGGTTTAAATATTTCAATGCGAAAATATAGCCCAATATATCAATATTATACTTCTTTATGGACAGTTATTTTGGTTATATTATGATTACAAATGAGTGGTCACACCATATAAGCATATATACTTTGAAGGAGAAATAAGAAAAAATATTCAGAATTTTCCCTCAATTATGTAAACAGGGTCAAACATAAAGTAGCCGGGACATAGCTAGACCTGAGAGCATGCCCATATATAGAGAATACCAGGCTAGTGTATTTTGATATCAAGTTTATCAGGCAAGGCTAGGAAACGCGTAGGAATTCCGAGGCTTGCCGAAGAATTCCTACCGTTTCCGAGCCGAGCCTGATAAACTTGATATTAAAATACACTAGCCTGGTATTCTATTTATCAGGTAACGTTTTATGCTCGAAAATGACATTAGATGACGTCGTATTCTAACAGTAGATCTAACCTTGTGAAACAAATGGTATTGGATCTGTGTCTACTAGTTGCGAAGTTACGTGTTCGCAACTATGTGTCTACATGCATTATTTACAGTATACACCATCTTAGTACATGTATCCATGGTATCTACACAAATACTACAAATGGTTTCCTCAAATGGCACAATACACACATTCTGTTTATAAACACAGACAGCAGTCAGAACACAGGCCACAGCGCGTGCATTATTGATTTAACTGGGGCAAATGTACCTTGCGATACACACTAAATGACGTCAGTACTCGCGGGAGATCTACATGTACATGAATTATGTGTACAATTATAACGCAAATGAGTTTAAATACGAATGGGTTTGTCAACGTTTGACTGTTTGGAGATAGTTGAAGCAAAATGGCAGAATGAGAAATGAATCATCGGCAGAATGAGAAATAAATCATCGACATTGAATGTGTAGATCGGCGACCGTGACCCATTTCTCCAGTGCAGTTTCTGACCAATGGTAGTCCTTTTTACATGCGTGTGCAGAATTGACAGAATTGAATTTTGTGACACAGAATTGAATTCTGTGACACAAAAGTGAATTTTGTGACACAGAATTGAATTTTGTGGCACAAAAATGAATTTTGTTGACAAAATTGAGCCATGTCCCACTTGGCGCCCCGTACACCCTAGTGGGACATGGCTCAATTTTGTCAACAAAATTCGTTTTTGTGCCACAAAATTCAATTCTGTGTAACAAAATTCAATTCTGTGTCACACAATTCAATTCTGTGTAACAAAATTCAATTCTGTGTCACAAAATTCAATTCTGTCAATTCTGTGTAACAAAATTCAATTCTGTGTCACAAAATTCAATTATGCACACGCATGTAAGAAGGACTACCATTGGTCAGAAACTGCACTGGAGAAATGGGTCACGGTCGCCGATCTACACATTCAATGTCGATGATTCATTTCTCATTTGCCGATGATTCATTTCTCATTCTGCCATTTTGCTTCAAAGATCTCCAAACAGTCAAACGTTGACAAACCCATTCGTATTTAAACTCATTTGCGTTATAATTGTACACATAATTCATGTACATGTAGATCTCCCGCGAGTACTGACCTCATGTATTGTGTATCGTAAGGTACATCTGTCCCAGTTAAATCAATAATACACGCGCTGTGACCTGTGTTCTGACTGCTGTCTGTGTTTATAAACAGAATGTGTGTATTGGGCCATTTGAGGAAACCATTTGTAGTATTTGTGTAGATACCATGGATACTAAGATGGTGTATACTGTAAATAATGCATGTAGACACATAGTTGCGAACACGTAACTTCACAACTAGTAGACACAGATCCAATACCATTTGTTTCACAAGGTTAGATCTACTGTTAGAATACGACGTCATCTAATGTCATTTTCGAGCATAACACGTTACCTGATAAATAGAATACCAGGCTAGTGTATTTTAATATCAAGTTTATCAGGCTCGGCTCGGAAACGGTAGGAATTCCTCGGCAAGCCTCGGAATTCCTACGCGTTTCCTAGCCTTGCCTGATAAACTTGATATCAAAATACACTAGCCTGGTATTCTCTATATGGGCATGCATCTCAGGTCTAGCTATGTCCCGGCTACTTTATGTTTGACCCTGTTTACATAATTGAGGGAAAATTCTGAATATTTTTCTTATTTCTCCTTCAAAGTATATATGCTTATATGGTGTGACCACTCATTTGTAATCATAATATAACCAAAATAACTGTCCATAAAAAAGTATAATATTGATATATTGGGTTATATTTTCGCATTGAAATATTTAAACCTGCAAGTGTACTCCACCATCAAGTAAAATGGACTAAGACCGATCTCAACCAATCAACGTTGAGATGACATAGACTATCCTACGCAAAAATGAATTCTGTCCCACAAAACTGAATTTTCTTCACAAAACTCAATTCTGTCTTACAAAATTGAATCCTTTATAACAAAAATGAATTTTGTATACGAAACGTATGCAGAATTGAATTTTGTGACACAGAATTGAATTTTGTGACACAGAATTGACAAAATTGAATTTTGTGACACAGAATTGAATTTTGTGACACAGAATTGAATTTTGTGATTTTTAGTGTTACAAAACTCAATTTTGTACACATAATTAACCTGTCCTGCATGGCGCCCCGTAGATACGGAGGCGATAACAATTTGGGTCTTGTGCGATTTTACCGAATGGATGACACAACTTTATAATACGTGTATACTTACATTGTATCTTACATGGATATTGCCTACTGCACCTCAACCAAACATTCACCATGCATTTAAATTAATGAGCCTTTATGCTGGGAACACGTCCTTACATATCATGTACTGACTAGTATAGATACCTCTACATGTAAGTGTGCATAGTAATTCGACACAGCCGGGGCATAATTCATGTGTAGACCCGGCATAGCATAAATACAGATATGAACCCTTTACTTCCTGGATGAATAAAATATGGTATATTAACCCGATAGCTACCATGGTTTCGTCATATTTGCGGCTCATTGCTACTCGATTATCGTCAAGATATTTTCATTGTATACATGGTATAGCCATCGAGTATATGTGAACAGGCATTGTCCCTTTCGTATACATTCAATCAAGTGTGACCCGATACCAGACACACGAAATTACGCGTTTCTGGTATCAGGTCGCGCATATACGTAGCTAACGATGTCAAGTTGTGTTGTAAATTCAGGCAGATTTATGTCAATTATAGGGTTACCGATATTTGATTGGTACGTGACTATGCACGTATGATATGTTTATCTTGTACAACAGTACAACCTCAATCACAATTCAAACGTCTGCAATTAAACCGTGGGGCTGAGGTACAAACGGTAAATTAATAGTATTCACTTAACTCCTTAATATTCTTGAGACATTTACTTAGTATGTATTAGCATGTATTAACCCTTACAACATCACATGCCTGTATAGTGGTATTGGAAAAAAAAGTGTAGAGCCAGATGAGCCGGCTCATAACGAGCAGTCCCATCGGGATCTGCACTTTTTGCGAGTAATTTTCAGAACAAAAACACCCCTTTTCATAAATTGACTAGTCTTCAAATCATTTTGTGATGATTGAATTGGTTGAACAATTAACATATCAAAATGCATTCCGCTTACTTAGGGTGAAAGGGTTAAAATGCATTTTCTTATTCAGTCACAACGACTACATGGTCTTGCATATTGTATATACATGTACATGTAATGATCATAATATTATATCATGTGTTGATATGACAAAGAATGTATCATATTTAATGCGGCATCTAAGGTGCAAATGTATTTAATTACTTGGTTTATTACTCCTTACTCTGATTGTATTGTACCTGGTGTCTTTTTGAGCAGCATAGACACATCTTTACACGGTCTTATCTGAGTCTACGTTGGCCTACATATGTCAATTGATCAATATGCATACCATTGAACTACAGTTTTAGCCATTCACGATTGTATGGAAATAAGTTATGACCAGAACACTGTCCGTGGGTTGGAAATCTATTTTGCTGCTTTTATCATAATTAGTCATTATATTAGTTACCATATACAAGCGCACCTCGATTCGTTTGGTTTGTGCAACTCGCCCTGACAAGTGGATTATTGAGACGTTTAAGGCCAACTAAGATATATATCGACATGAGCGCATGCGCAGTCTGGTCAGGACCTTCGCTGATCCCCATTTCTGCACTAGAACAATGTTTATGCAGTAGCATTATTGTTTGTACTAATCTCCGATGTATGCAGGCCCGTACGCAGAGGGGGTTCGACCCCCTTAACCATTTCACTCTTAACCCGTAGGCATGTATAGTGGTATTGGCAAACAGTGTACATGTAGATATTTATGAATATGCACATAATATTATTAATACAATTATTACACTTGCCGAGATCTATATTCCTAATAAAGACATACTCGTTAGACAGTCCGATTTGCATTGGATAACAAATAACATAAGAGGATGATTAGAAAACGGAAACGGCTCTATCATATGGCAAAACAAACTAATAATAACTCACACTGGTTACAATTTCGTAAACTTCGTAATGACGTCATTTTAGCGATAAGGGCATCCAAGAAAGATTATCATGACGGGATAAGTAATACATTAAAGTCATGACAACTCTGTTCAAAAGATTGGTGGTCCGTAGCGAAACATTTTATCAATGAAAATGAAAATAAAACAATTCCACCACTACAACATAACGGAACAATAATTGATGATATTACAGAAAAGGCTAAGTTTAACATTTTAAATAATTATTTCCGTGACCAAACAGTTTTACCAGACCCCCTTCACACCTACCTACTTTAACACCATATGCAGTGACTAATGCTCTTGAATCTATCACTCTAAGTGAAATAGATATACATAATATATTATCTAATTTACCTCTCGGGGAAAGCATCTGGCCCAGATGGTGTCAATAATCGCATCCTTAAAGAATTAAAATCTGAAGTAGCTGTCCCTTTAAAGGACCTTTTTAATAAATCTATACAATGTGGACACTTTCCAGACGAGAGGAAACAGGCCAACGTATTTCCTATATTTAAGGCTTGTGATCCTTAATTCTCTCAGTTCGAAGTATCGCCCCCATATCCTTGCTTGATCAATATTATTAGTAAAGTTCTTGAAAGGGCAGTTTTTAAATATTTGTACAATCACTTCAAGGACAACACTATATTAACACCTTTACAGTCTGGATTCGTACCTGGTGATCCAACTGTAAACCAACTGACCTTCCTTTATAATGCATTCTGTCGTGCATTAGATGATGGAAAAGAAGTCCGGGTTGTATTTTGTGATATCAACAAAGCATTTGACCGTGTCTGGCATACCGGTCTGTTTATGAAATTAACAGAGGCAGGTGTTACTAATAACGTTCCTGACTGGTTCGCCAGCTACCTTAGTAATCGGAAACAAAGGGTTGCGCTGCCAGGAGTCTACTCTAACTGGAACCACATTAGAGCTGGTGTCCCACAAGGTTCTATACTCGGACCATTGTTATTTCTCCTATACATCAATGATATTGTTATGGACATAAGCTCCAATATACGCCTCTTCGCTGATGGCACCAGCTTATACCTTATTGTAGACACTCCCGAAACTGCTACTTTGGACCATTAATTCCGATCTTAAAACTATTATCAATTGGTCTAATTATAAATGTCTTGTAACATTTAACCCTAAGCAGACAGAATCACTATACTTATATCACGGAAACGTAACATACATTCCCCAATAGTGATGCATAATGTTAATGTTTCAGAAGTTGAGAGCCACAAACACCTAGGTATATACTTTAACAATGGAGGAACATGGCATCAACATATAGAATCTATAACAGGGAAAGCATGGCGTAGAATATACATTATGAGAAAACTAAAATACATACTAGATAGAAGATGTCTTGAAATAATTTACCTTTCCTTTATTAGACCTCTGTTAGAATATGCTGATATCGTATGGGATAATTGTACTCATTATGAGAAAGATGGATTGGAAAAAATCCAAATTCAAGCTGGCCGTATAGCTACAGGTGCAACTCGGCTAATTTCAATCGTTCATTATATGCTGAAATTTGCTGGGAAACATTAGACAATAGACGAAATTCACATAAACTGTCGCTTTTTTACAAAATGAAGAACGGAATTTCACCTAATTACCTTGTGGATATCATTCCGCCTGAAACAGACAATATACTCGTTACAATTTAAGAAATGCTGACAACCTACAGACCATACGATCCAGAACAACTCTCTATTATAATTCATATCTTCCCTCTTCAGTCCGAGACTAGAACTCTATGCCAGAAAACACACCGAATGTTCCGTCACTTGTTTCAAAACCAAAATAAACACAATCACAGACAAGGTTCCAAGTTATTATTACAGTGATCAACGGCATATGCAAGTAATACATACACGACTCCGGACAAAATGCAGTGCTCTTAACTATGACCTACATGTGTATTGCAAAAATATTGTTGAATCACCAAATTGTATCTGTGGTCAAGTTGAAGATGCCACTCAGTACTTTTTCTCCTGTCCAAGATATGCACTACATAGAAACCAACTAATAAGATGATATACAAGCTTATTGTCAACCGACCCTCTATGGTAATATACAACTGGACGATCCTACTAACGAAACAATATTTACAGCTGTAAGAATGTACATAGAGAATACAAGTCGCTTTTAAACGGTACGGTGAAACCTCTGTAAGCCGGACACCTTGTAAATGACTGTGTGTGTAATTATGGTGGGTTTTATTTGTATTTATCTCTGATGGTACAGTCTGTTCATGATAACAAAGCATAAAGAGAGGTGTTGTAGTGGTCATATGACTGATTTACAGTGGAACATCTCTATACCGGACGCCCTGGGGACGTCCCAGGGTGTCAGGTTTAGAGGGGTTCCACTGTGTCTGCTTTTGTACATCATCACGACAACCAAGACTTAAAGGTACATGCCCACTCAGTAGGCACAAAATGTTCTTTACATCAGAGACATCATCGGAGAAATTTTCTGCCAAAACAACCATTCATTCGCCATTACCTCATGTATTGATTGGTAGGTAGGTGGGTATGCTTATGTTTAACGGCCGCACTGTCTCTATGGACTTGCACGCCGTCCGCAAAAGGCGGAATAAAAAAACTTGGGCCGAATAGGAACTTTTAAATTTTGAATCTGTGTAATCTGGGTAGAACCAGTTCGCGGGCTTAGGGCCACATAGACAAATGTGCGATTTGGATTACTGCTGGTGGCCACCAATTTGGTGACGTAATTTCGCGCAGTAATCCGATGCACGGCCGCCACAGCCAACGATCAATTGTCTGAATTAAGTGATGGGGCCCGCATGTGGCCCTATTGTTGGGTACATTTGTTTGCGGTTCTATTTATGTTTCGTATAGTGATCTTATGTTGGCAAATAAAGGACTCGTAAGGCGCGGTTGTTGTTGTTGTATAGTGAGGTTAGGTGGTGTGAAGAGAATCCGCCGGCTCCACCGCTGAAAAAACCCGTGGGTCCCCTGTCCTCAGGCCCACCTCGAGCCCGTCGCCCGCGACGCCGTCAACCCGAGCACGCCCAGCGGAGCGCACCATGTAACTAGATTCGGCGGTCAAGCGTCCATCATCCAGGCGCACACCTACGTTCCACGGCAGTGTTTTGAAAACAGGCAGTCCGGATCAGGTAGTCTGTTTAGACTTCATCCCGGGGACTAGGATGCTGTGGGGTGGTATGGTGCACCCCCTTGTGACGTTTGTTATATGGACAACGGTGGGCCACGCCATGTTTATGTGATGTTTTCCTTTATCCAAGCCATATATATAAATGTACATGCACACATATATACACACATATACACATACATATGGCATATAAATATACACGTGCATACACACAAACACACATACATACATATATATATATATGCATACACATTTCCACACATATATACACATATACACACACACACGCACACACACACACCCACACATACGTACATACATACATACATACACATATATACACATACACATGTGTATATGTGATTGGGGATGGGTGAGGGCTGTAATATTATGCTTGGCTAGCTGGCGTGTTGGCAGCTAGGTATCCCTGTGTGGAAGGTTTTTCTTTCATTTCATTGTTTTCCTAGGGTTACCATATTGCTGCCGGGAACTGTGTTCCATACAGGCTACTAGGCCTATATATTACGTTGTGTATTGATTGGCGGCATTATTATACATTTTATATCGGACGTAACTTCCCGCACTGATATCAGGGGCGATAACCGTGTTTCCTTAAAATGTTAACAGCCTTTACCATTTATACTCTGTATTTATTTTTGATGTGCAATTATCATACTTTATAATCTGTCGAAAATATTATTTGTTCAGGTGACACATTTAATTAATATAAATAATTGAAAAATACCATGCCTCATTTGCATATGAAAATCGCCTGATACCAACGCGCGTCGCTATCAGTAAAATAAATATTACTAAATGATTATATCTGTATAGCGGCACTCGTAATCTTTAGAATTGGTTGAGTAGTGACACAATTATACACTTATTTAATTCCTATAAAGAACATGTTGTGCCTACTGAGTGGGCATGTACCTTTAATGTTGGCGTGAGTGGCTTGGTGTGCGAACATATTTTTTTCTCGAACTGCTACAGTGGATTTTTTTCTCTATTTTTGTTTTATAATTACGAACTAAAATAGTTGTATTTTCTTTTATTTTGTTAAAAGTGGTTAATGCATGTATATTTACATATTGTCATCTATAATATATCTACCAGGTGTCGTAGGAAGCAGAAACTATGAGCATAAAGCAATAATAAAATCCCATGTTATGCTATTAATGGTAGTACTAATTATGTCTATTATGTCCTGGTTCTTGCAGCCTGTGATACCAAGTTACATGTCAGGGAGAGGATTTATTATAGGAATGAATGGCTTTTTTTGTGGAATTTATCGGGGTATAAACTTGGAAAAGTCGCGGGAATACTGGACGAAGGCCGGAAGGCCTCGTCCAGTATTCCTGCGACTTTTCCAAGTTTATATCCCCGATAAATTCCACAAAAAGGCCATTCATTCCTTATAATTCCAGCATTTGAAATAAATTCATCAAGAAAATGTGTTTATTTTCCGTTTTCTTAAGAATTATTTTAACTGCGCCTCACGGTTACGGAAAGTAGTTCGGCATGGGAGTTTACTGGGATATAAATTTTGGACAGAGACTTGCTACGGAACAATCAAATGTTAGGGAATTGTGTAAATATTTTTGTGCTGGAATTATATACGCTTGCTTGCAATCCAATCCCATTTGTATAATGCTGTACATGTATATACTACGATTGATGCCTTACTTGTAAATAATATACAAATAAAATATGTTTAAACCAATGTGCCTTCTCATCTGGATCTACATCGTTTTTCAGTGTTTTTCATCATATTTTAAAACGGACCTTATTACTGATTATTGGTAGTCTGAAATTTGATCATGAAACAGTAAATGCCAGACATTGAACTATATTTACAAACATATGAGACGCGCCATGCGATTTTGTACCTTTGGACATCTGCTTAATTTCATGAAATACGTTTACAAAATTTACAATATTTTCCGTAAATGGCGTCGAAAGTTAACAAAATTTTCAGAGTACGTAATTCCACATTTACTCTGAAAAGTTCGTCAACTTTTAACTTTACATGTATTTATGAAGAATATTGTAAATTTTGTATAAAACACATTTCATGAAATTGCCGATGTCTGAAGGTACAAAATCACATGGCGTGTCTCGATCATATGTGGCTGTGACTGGATAAATGAGGGTTATGGGACTTGTGACCAGTCCAGCTCCTGATCTTAGTGCATACTCCCACAGCTCAGTAAGGATATTATACTGTTTGTTTAGAAGCAGAGCCACAGGTGTTTCACTAACTGAATGGCGAACAGTGTGGATCCTGATCAGACTGCACGGATATGCAGTCTGATCTGGATCTACATTGATCACACATTCAATACCCCCATTTCTCCATAGCAACATATACAGACAGGTTCAACACTTTGTTACCAGATTTGAACTTTTTAACACATTCAAAAGGCAAATATGTGGTTGGGGCTTATGAAATTTGTGACCAGTGTTCATATAGCACACTCGCCTGATAGCAATATGTTGTTACATGTGTTAGAATCAGGACGGGTGCTTCATTGATGAACTGACAAACAGTGCAGATCCTGATAAGACTGTGCGACTGCAGTCATGGACACATATAGTCTACCCTCATTTATTCGAGTCCAGGGGCCCGTTTCATTAACCTTCTTACGACTAAAATATTTGTAAGAGCAAAATTATGATAGTCGGTAAATTTCACATTAACGATGTTTTCTTGTAAACAATTGATGGATTTACATTTATTGAGCATAGGCTGCATATGCAGCCTATGCTCAATAAATGTAAATCCATCAATTGAGATTTCCAGACGATCATAAATTTGCACTTACGAACATTTTAGTCATACAAAGTTTAGTGAAACGGCCCCCTGGGAACTAAGGAAAATACGTTTGTGTTAATGAAAATTGAGTTAACGAGAGTTGTTCTACTTGGGGGCCAAGCTTTTGACTTTGGGTTATCAGTAGTTTGACTTAAGAAAGTTTTTGTGGTAACGAGTGTAGACTGTATTTTGAACCGCTACTATGATTTGGACTTCTGACTCCCCTGCCCATCAGTCGCCGCCTTGTGTTCTAGATTCGTTCCTTCTGTAGACATGCTGGTGTAAATGCCATCGGTAATATGTCACCAATGATTACCATTTTAACCGTCATGTCCGGCTTTACCAGGTATAACTTGATGTCCATGCCGAACTGAAATACATGTAGTTCTCATAGAGCATCTTACATGAGTGAAATACATGTAGTTCTCATAGAGCATCTTACATGAGTGAAATACATGTAGTTCTCATAGAGCATCTTACATGAGTGAAATTTACTCAAAGAAATTATCGGAACTACCAAAATATCATATTTCATTATATACCTACCCAAGAAATACAAAGCTATACAACATATTTTCTCATCGAAGAAAATAAACTATTACCCAGATATCGGTAGTTCCGGTATCTACATATGTATATTCATATGTGCACCTGACAAGCTGACAAGTATGCTGGCAATACCAATATATACATTTCTTCCCGAATACAGTCTAAAAACCGACTCATTTGCTTGGTGGGGTATATAATAATAAATATACGGCCGTATTCATATTTTTTGCAACAAATAGGCCATATATGTTCATCAAGTGGTGTGAAATGTCCATATTTCACGAGTGCCTAACGAAATATGGACATTTCACACCACTCGATGAACAATTATACATGTGTGTCCCATTTGTTGCAAATATATGAATATCCTCTCTACATGGACTATGTAATATGATACTTTGGTTTCAAAGTTTTTTATGGTTTTCATATAAATGGTAATTTCGTTAATTTACGAATTTGTGTATTCCTGTTACCAGAATTATTGTTTTCTCTTTGTGGCTGTATTCGAACTGGTCCATGAAAGAAGGGGGCTAACCCAATGCCTCATTCTCCAGTGACCCCGTCATTTAATGTTTAATACATTCAGAACTGAAAGAGTGTCCTGATTAAATAGTAAAAGTCATCGGTATATCTGAGAGTATCTAGGCTCGAGTATGTGCAGTGTTACATTTCCACAACTAGGTTATACAAGGTGCATGATCACGTGGTTACAACAACAACAACGTCGCCCACTCCAAAGTAAGTATTATTTGATATTTTCCTTAATATGGCGCAGCAAACGCGTCTTCATGAGCTGCATTTGGTGGTCAAGGGAGTTTAGAACAGACTTATGTCGTTTTTGCGAAGAATCGATTTCCGTGTCGGAGAAACGGAAATCAATTCTTCGCAAAAACGACAGAAGTTTGGGCGAAAATACAGAGACCACCAAATGCATCTTAACAAGACGCGTTTGATGCGCCATATTTCATAAAAATCAATTACGTAATAAGGACACTATAAAAGAATACGTACTTTGAATCGGTACTTGTTGTTGTTGTTAGTATCACGTGAGTAGTATATAAGAGTCACAATGATACCACCCTCTGAAAGGCAACGGCTAACGCGCGGTGCCCCCCCCCCCACCGCATGGTGGTATCATTTGTGACTCTTATATACTACTTGGATTTCCTCCATTTTATGAGAATATTTATGAGAATGGGAGTAATTTTCAAAAAAAACACAAAGGGGGGAGTAAGCATAATTTTTAATTTTTCAAAACACAAATGGGGGAGTAGGCATAATTTTAATTTTTAAAAAAAAAACACAAAGGGGGGAGTAAGCATAATTTTAATTTTTCAAAACACAAAGGGGGGAGTAAGCATAATTTTAATTTTTCAAAACACAAAGGGGGGAGTAGGCTAATATTTTTTTTTTTTTTTTTCAAAAAAAACACACCTATTATTCGGCGGGTATGTATGAGACCATATTTTTCATCAACCGCGAGACCATATATTTATGACATGAGAAGATACACCCTATTAGAGATAAGAATCCCTATGTTATACTCAGTATATATACAACATAATGGTTCTAGTTAAGTGTGCGTGGTTGAAGACAGGTAGTCACGAGAGATGTTTTCGCACCGGTATTTACGAATATTGCAAACATCACCGTGCATGGATGCGAAGAGGTTCCGTTTCACCTCGCCCATGTCGGCATTGTGGGGTAGGGACCAAAGCCGAGTCATTGCTATGTCCACCATGCGGTGGCACTCAGGCTACTCATCGAATGGCTAACAAGGGATTACGTGCTCGCAAGTATTATCGTTTAGTAATAATTCAAATCGGAAAGTCAGTTAGAAAGATAGAATCGATCTAATAAGTCACGGTGTTTCTACAGCATTAAAACACTTTAAAAAAAAAACATTATCAAACTAATTTTATAAAATTGGAAAATTGAACAGAAAAAACAAGTACCAATATTATTAGAGAAAATGGATAATACAATACAATTTGAATTGCAAATTTGTAATGACTGTGTTGAAGAAGTTTACGAAGCTTACGGGGGTTATAATCCTGTATATAAATTCTATAAAATGAGAACACTAGGTGATATCGAATACATGAAATACCAGCGTAATTTATTACGCTCCGATAAAAACGTTACATTTCCAATATTATACCGGCAATTATGTCAACTATTCAAGAGGCAAATACTAACAAAAAAGAACATTAAGACAGATAATGCGTATCGGATATGAAACTAAGGTGTATTATACAAAAAATTTAAAAACCCAACGATTCGTTTACGAATGTACATTTCTACGATATCGCTTATAAAGATATTGAAAAATTATTATTGAAAAAAAAACAAACTACTAATTAATTTATAGCCGAGTGTATCAATTTACACAGGTGATTACTGTGTAATCCTCGACTGAATTTGTTATGCGATTACGGCGTAATTCTCAGTGAAAAACACATATTGTATAGGTATGTAAATTTGTTTACTGCACCAATATAAGAAAATTAATTATTTTTCTTATATTGGTGCTGTAACATTTCTTCCAACTTTATCTCCAAGTTTTTCCCTAAATTTATCCCAATCAGTACACTAAATTTTGGGCATGGTGGCGCGCTACTTGATTCTTATATCATTTTTTAATTTTTCATATCTCCCCATTTCTTCCACCACGGATTCAAACTCTAAATTTGATATTTTCTTATCGGCCAACGCTTTGGACACCATAACGTCGATGGTATTTTTCTTCGACCTGGCGAGAACAGATATTCTATCATGTTTTCTACATTTTTTCTCGAGTTTTCCACCCGACGCCCTAATTACCATACACAACAACCCAGAAACGGCCGACACCGCACATAAAATCCCCGCTACAGGAACCGTTATAATGGTGGATATAGTTGCAGCTGTCCCCGCCCCACACAACACAGAAACACTCGCTAGAGCCGTGCTAGATGCTTCAGCCGTGTTCACCGCGCGTCTATATTTTTTAGCGTTTCTTTTTCTATTTCTAACTAAAATATCCTGCATAGCGACGATATTATTCAACCTAAAATCTGAACTTCTTTCGTTAATTGTACACAGTGTTGATGGAGTGGTATTGACAATTGGAAGTGGTGATTCGTTCATGATTTTCAATATATTAGTATTTACAAATTAAGTTCAATTAACAATGAGACAATAGTGGAAGAACTCTCTGGGTCACCGATTTTCGTAACAAAGTTAATAACACTACCTTTGGAAAGTCTAATTCGATCATCACCGGAGAACGAAACCACCGTCGAACTATCTCCAGAGATTTTAGTGACTCCAATCCCCCGTTCTTCCCCATCTACTACAATATTTATCGCGACCGCGCCCACAGGTTTACCACTACCATTAACCGAGCAGACCGCCATTTGGACAACTTCACCTGCGGCTGTCATAGTGTATCCCCCACATTTATTACTCGCTTTGGCACCGAACGAATATTCATAGTGCCCCTCAACCAATGGGCCCCGCTTCTCAGCCCAAACTGTTATGACACGTTTTGGCGTTTTCATTGTTCGCACTATTCCGGCAAGCGCACTGTTTGAGTTATATGCCTCATCACGAACTCGTTTTACTTGATCATCAACCGCAACAAGTGATTCATCAACGGCGCGGATAGATTCAACCACTCGGGCTCCTAATCCCGCAATCCCCGTCCGACCCTCTGAGCGCAACACCCTATAAGCCTCCGTAAGGGCCGCCTGGTGGTCTTCTCGGGCTTTCTCAATACCCGACAGGGTCACTTTTTGAAATTCGGTTATTTTTTTGTCTAGTTCGGTAAGTGCCGCTTCTCTTATAAGAGAGTCCTCTAAGCGCAACGCATCATAAGCCTCCCTAATGGTCACCTGGTGGCCTTCTAGGGCTTTCTCAACACCCGACCGGGCCTCTTTTTGAAATTCGGTTATTTTCCCGTCTAGTTCAGCAACCGCCGCTTCTCTGATGAGAGAGTCCTCTGAGCGCAACACCTCATAAGCCTTCGCAAGGGCTGCCTGGTGGTCTTCTCGGGCTTTCTCAACACCCGACTGGGCCTCTTTTTGAAATTCGGTTATTTTTTTGTCTAGTTCACCAACCGCCGCTTCTCTGTTGAGAGAGTCCTTTAAGAGCAACGCATCATAAGCCTCCGTAAGGTCCGCCTGGTGGTCTTCTCGGACTTTATCAATCCCCAACCGGGCCTCTTTTCGAAATTTGTTTGGTTATTTTCGTCTAGTTCAGTAAGTGCCGCTTCTCTGTTGAGAGTCCTCAGCCTCTGAGCGCAACGCCCCATAGGCCTCCGCAATGGCCTCCTTGTGGTCTTTCTCGGACCCCATCAACCCCCCAACCGGGTCTCTTTCAGAAATTCGGCTATTTTCCCCCCGTCTAGTTCAGTAAGTGTAGCTTCTCTGTTGAGAGAGTCCTCTAAGCGCAACGCATTATAAGCCTCCGCAAGGGCCTCCGCAAGGTTCGACTGGTGGTCTCTCGGACTTTATCAAATACCCGAACCGGGTCTCTTAAATTTTCGAAATTTGGTTATTTTTTTATCCAGTTCGGCAACCGCCGCTTCTCTGACGAGAGAGTCCTCTGAGCGCAACACCTCATAAACCTCCATAAGGTCCGCCTGGTGGTCTTCTCGGGCTTTCTCAATACCCGACGTGGCCTCTTTTCGAAATTCGGTTATTTTTTTGTCTAGTTCACCAACCGCCGCTTCTCTGTTGAGAGAGTCCTTTAAGAGCAACGCATCATAAGCCTCCGCAAGGTCCGCCTGGTGGTCTTCTCGGACTTTATCAATCCCCAACCGGGCCTCTTTTCGAAATTTGCTTATTTTTTTACCTAGTTCGTTTAGTGCCGCTTCTCTGTTGAGAGAGTCCTCTGAGCGCAACACCTCATAAGCCGCCTGATCTTTCTCAATATCCGTTCGAACTCCCTCAATTTGTGCAGTCGCCGTCAGCACTTCTACTCTAACATCTGATATACTCCTGTGAATCCCGTTTGTGACCCTCGATATAGTTTTATTTATCAGGGCCTTGGTTTTTCCAGTAGTTAAAAAATCGCCCTCTGTCGGGATGAATCCACCTTCTGCCGGTTCCAAATTCTTTGAATTTGTCACCCAATCGGAAGAACTACCTGGTCCGTATATATATATAATTAAAATTAATAATATTGGGCACCTATACTCAATTAGAAATTTCGAGAACTACCGAAATCGGGTAATCGTTTTTCAACTTTCTCGCTTGATCATCGAGAATAGAGACCGTAAATTCGTGGATATGTCCCGATTCCAAAACTTTCATCTCGGGGTGTGGGAAGTCTAAGGTCACAGTCTCGCCATAGAAACAGTCGCTGGCTTGCACGGTTTTCAGTAATGTGCTGGGAGTGCCGTCTACCGTGTTGTACGATGTGTTCACCCGATCCAGGTGCACCCTGAGAGTTTTCGTGAAGGCGAAGTCCACCGGGTTATCACCGACGTACTCACCCGGGGTAAACACTCCTTTGTTTGAGGAGTATGTCTCTCTAAAACCGAGTTGAATACCCAACCCCGGGGAGACCAGTAGTAGTAAGGGAGTCAAAATGATACCACCTACCGTGGTATCGTTTATAACCCTCTATAATACCCCCACCACCCCCGAAAATCAAAAAATTGGTTAACGAGGAAAATTGGGTCTCCCGACAGCAAATTTATGAATTTTTGGAGAAAATAATTTTGAGAAGAGGGAGTCCCAATTATATTGGTAACTGACTTTTGAAAGTATATATTGGTGTCATAAATACATCATGTTTTTTTTCACGTCCAATTGAACAGAAAAAACAAGTACCAATATTATTAGAGAAAATGGATAATACAATACAATTTGAATTGCAAATTTTTAATGACTGTGTTAAAGAAGTTTACGAGCTTACGGGGTTATAATCCTGTATATAAATTCTATAAAAGAGAACACTAGGTGATATCGAATACATGAAATACCAGCGTAATTTATTACGCTCCGATAAAAACGTTGCATTTGCAATATTATACCGGCAATTATGTCAACTATACAAGAGGCAAATACGAACATTAAGACAGATAATGCGTATCGGATATGAAACTAAGGTGTATTATACAAAAATTTTAAAACCCAACGATTCGTTTACGAATGTACATTTCTACGATATCGCTTATAAAGATATTGAAAAATTATTATTGAAAAAAAAACAAACTACTAATTAATTTATAGCCGAGTGTATTTTTCGTTATCAAAGGTATGTAAACTGG
This sequence comes from Conchocele bisecta, assembly GCA_029237695.1. Lineage (NCBI taxonomy): Eukaryota > Metazoa > Mollusca > Bivalvia > Lucinida > Thyasiridae > Conchocele > Conchocele bisecta. The sequence goes on from CM055279.1 coordinate 1,769,185, forward strand.
CAATCTGAATTTATCAATTTTATCAACCTCGAGCGGTCGGATAGGAACGCCGTTGTCATGCAGTTGTTTACCATAGCGACCACATTTGTAGGGATAGAAATAAAAAATGTTTAGCTCCAACCGCGGCGCGAACCCACGACCCTCGTCTCTATAGAGTATCGCCTTAACCACACGACCACGAAGGCTGTTATGATAAACACTACCTAGTGTTGTACAATTATCGATTTACGACAATGTTTCAATTACACGGGTTATGAACCATGCGTAAATTGATAGCCGAGTAAACAGAGCCGAGTGTATCAATTACACAGCGGTGTGTACAGTGTAATCCTAGACTGAATTTGTTATGCGATTACGGCGTAATTCTCAGTGAAAAACACATGTTGCCATAGGTATGTAAATTTGTTTACTGCACCAATATAAGAAAATTAATTATTTTTTTATCACAATGGTGCTGTAACATTTCTTTCGACTTTATCTCCAAGTTTTTCCCTAAATTTATCCCAATCAGTACACTCAATCTTGGCATGGTGGCGCGTGCCTTGATTCTTATATCATTTTTTAATTTTTCATATCTCCGCATTTCTTCCACCACGGATTCAAACTCTAAATTTGATATTTTCTTATCGGCCAACGCTTTGGACACCATAACGTCGATGCTATTTTTCTTAGACCTGGCGAGAACGGATATTCTATCATGTTTTCTACACATTTTTTCTCGAGTTTTCCACCCGACGCCCTAATTACCATACACAACAACCCAGAAACGGCCGACACCGCACATAAAATCCCCGCTACGGGAAAAACCGTTATAATGGTGGATATTAGTTGCAGCTGTCCCCGCCCCACACAACACAGAAACACCTCGCCAGAGCCGTGCTAGACTACTTCAGCCATGTTCACCGCGCGCCTATATTTTTTAGCGTTTCTTTTCTATTTGTATATTCTCTAACTAAAATATCCTGCATAGCGACGATATTATTCAACCTAAAATCTGAACTTCTTTCGTTAATTGTACACAGTGTTGATGGAGTGGTATTGACAATTGGAAGCGTTGATTCGTTCATATTTAAATTTACAAATTTATTTCAATATATTAGTATTTACACAATAAGTTCAATTAACAATGAGACAATAGGTGGAAGAACTCTCTGAGTCACCGATTTTCGTAACAAAGTTAATAACACTACCTTTGGAAAGTCTAATTCGATCATCACCGGAGAACGAAACCACCGTCGAAATATCTGCAGAGATTTTAGTGACTCCAATCCCCCGTTCTTCCCCATCTACTACAATATTTATCGCGACCGCGCCCACAGGTTTACCACTAGCATTAACCGAGCAGACCGCCATTTGGATAACTTCACCCGCAGCTGTCATAGTGTATCCCCCATATTTATTACTCGCTTTGGCACCGAACGAATATTCATAGTGCCCCTCATTCAATGGGCCCCGCTTCTCAGCAAACTGTTATGACACGTTTTGGCGTTTTCATTGTTTTCACTATTCCGGCAAGCGCCCTGTTTGCGTTATATGCCTCAGTACGAATCTCATAAGAGGCCTCCTCAAGAGCTTTGGTCGCGGCTATACGATCATGTTTCAGTTTATCAGAAACTTCGGTTATTTTTCCATCTAGTTCGGTAAGTGCCGCTTCTCTGCTGAGAGAGTCCTCTAAGCGCAACACATCATAAGCCTCCGTAATGGTCGCCTGGTGGCCTTCTAAGGCTTTATCAATACCCGAACGACCGGGCCTCTTTTTGAAATTCGGTTATTTTTCCATCTAGTTCAGCAACCGCCGCCTCTCTGATGAGAGAGTCCTCTGAGCGCAACACCTCATAAGCCTTCGCAATGGCTACCTTGTGGTCTTCTCGGGCTTTCTCAACCCCAGACCGGGCCTCTTTTTGAAATTCGGTTATTTTTCCATCTAGTTCGGTAAGTGTCGTTTCCTCTGTTGATAGAGTCCTCTAAGAGCAACACCCTATAAGTTTCCGTAATATCCGCCTGGTGGTCTCTCGGGCTTTTCTCTTTCAATACCCGTTCGGACTCCATCCAAGATCAAACCGGGTCTCTTTTTTAAATTCGGTTATTTTTTCGTATATGTCAGTAAGTGCCGCTTCTGTGAGAGAGTCCTCTGAGCGTAAACGCCCCATAAGCCTCCGCAATGGCCTCTTTGTGGTCTTCTCGGACCCCCTCAACCCCCCGACCTGGTCTCTTTCAGAAATTCGGCTATTTTACCGTCTAGTTCGGTAAGTGTCGCTCTTTACTATGAGAGTTCTCTAAGCGCAACGCATCATAAGCCTCCGCAATGGCCTCCTCAAGGTTCGACTGGTGGTCTTCTCGGACTTTATCAATACCCGACCGGGTCTCTTTTCTTTTCGAAATTTTGTTATTTTTTTATCTAGTTCAGTAAGTGCCGCTTCTCTGATGAGAGAGTCTTCTGAGCGCAACACCTCATAAGCCTTCGTAAGGTCCGCCTGGTGGTCTTCTCGTGCTTTCTCAATACCCGACGTGGCCTCTTTTCGAAAATCGATTATTTTCCCGTCTAATTCAGCAAGTGTAGCTTCTTGGCTGAGAGAGTCTTCTAAGCGCAACGCATCATAAACCGCCGTAATGTCAACCTGGAGGTCTTCTCGGGCTTTATCAACCCCCAACCGGGCCTCTTTTCTAAATTTGGTTATTTTTTTACCTAGTTCGTTTAGTTCCGTATGCGTTTCTTCACGACTTTGTGTATTCACAGCCAGGGCATATTCTCTAAGTTGTGATAGTAGACTTTTGTGAATCTCGTCCGTGGCCCTCGATATAGTTCTATTGATCAAGGCCTTTGTTTTTTGGGTAGTTAAAAAGTCGCCCTCTGTCGGGATGAATCCCCCTTCTGCCGGTTCCAAATTATTTGAATTTGTCACCCAATCGGAAGAACTACCTGGTCCGTATATACTCATTTTCAATTTATATATTACGAACATGCGTTTAATTCTAAATAATTTTCTTAAAATTAATTAATTTGAAATTTCTAGGACTACCGAAATCGGGTAATCGTTCTTCAACTCTCGCCCTTTATCATCAAGAATAGAAATCTTCAACTCGTGGATGTGTCCCGATTCCAAAACTTTCATCTCGGGGTGTGGGAAGTCTAAGGTCAGGGTCTCACCATAGAAACAGTCGCTGGCGGGCACGGTTTTCAGTAATATGCTGGGAGTGCCGTCTACCGTGTTGTACGATGTGTTCACCCGATCCAGGTGCACCCCGAGAGTTTTCGTGACGGCGAAGTTCACCGGGGTCGTGCCAACGTGCTCGCCAGGGTCAAACACTCCGTCATCGTTGTAAGGGTATGTTATTTTAAATCCTAACAGTGAGCCCAACCCCGGTGAGATCCTTAAACGCCTATCAACGGTCAATGTCGTGAGCCCCGTGGCTTTCGAGATTGCGAGAGTGACTACACCAGGAATCTTCTCCGCGACAAAAGCTTGGAGATCTCCGAAACTCCAAAGACCCTGAGGTACTATAGCATCTGGAGTTCTACGAAATCCTGAGGTCACTGGTTCAGTTATGGGGTAGTTTCCGAAAGCCACAGGGCTTACACCCTCGACTTCTGATGTGAAAAACTCGAGCGTTTCAACGTTTTTCCACCCGACCGTGAACGTTATTGATCTAAGGCCTACCCGGCGTTGTCCGCAGCAGTTGTCTATTAATTTTTGAAGTTCACAACTCCCTTTTTGAACATTAGTGATAGTAGCAAACATAATAATATCTTTCAATGGATACAAAAGCATTTAGCTTTAACTCTAATGCAAAGTACGCGGTCGGAGGTAAATACACGCAAAAAGACGTTGTTAACCTTGTACACCCAACCGTAACGGTTAGACCGGACATTGGCTTTGCCACCAATTTCCCTAACACGTTTGAGAAATATAGGCTGCCCAAGATTACTACGATGGAGTCGGTAAACGGGTGGAAAGCCACACCGATGCAGTTTTGGCAGAACCAGCTAAATTTTGCTGTATGGTGCGCAACATCCGGGTGTGGAGTTTCACATAAAGACCATCTGACATCCAAGAATGTCATGCTCCGAAGTGTCTACAACTTTCACACGTATTATACTATTAGGAGGATTCTCAAAGAACTAGGTATTTCTCTACCTCAAGACGACGCCTGGGATCCCATTTCCAACGCATACGACCGTATGGCGTTTGAAAGATTGTGTAACGAATTTAACGTTTCAAAAGACGCGGACTGGAGACAGAAAGCATTTCCTACCACCACCGGCCTCGGGGACGTTCTCATTCGGGGCCAGTCCGGGAATTGGACGCAGACTGATTTTAGACACGATTACTCCGGTGACCACATCGTCAGTCGGAACGCCGGGAATTTTGACCCCGCGACTATGACTTTCGGGCCAGAAGTGTCTGGAGGTCGGCACTGTGGCGCGTTTTCTTGTAAAATGTTACCTCGAAACTGGCTCACGTCGATTACATACAGCAGGCTGCTGAGGTTCAGAACGCGTGGACCACATTTATGTTAGATAAGGGTCTAGGGTTCACGCAGGCCGGGGTTACTCGCGTCAACGAATCTATTCGCACGTACGTCTGGGCCATCCTCGGCGCACAGAAGCAAACTCGCAGTTCTATACTGGGCACGGGAACGGGCGTTTGATGCACAAAAAACAGTTCTTGGCACTTGTCGAGGACGCCATCTCAGCTAAGGTGGACCTGGAGAAGGCGATCCAGAATTATCAAGACGTTTTGCAGACTGCCAGCACCCCAGTGGACTATGTATTTGGAATAGGTCTTTATATGGCGCCGAGCAATATGATACTACGAGACGACCCGGTTGATGGTTACAATAATCAGATCGTAATCGCCACCGTCAATCAAAAAATCGGTCACAACGGTAACGTGAACACGGATATCATCAAGCGCACCCCCAACACGATCGGGTTCAACAGTGTTGAGGGAACCGATTTCATAAAACGCCCAAAACACAAAATGGATACACATCCCTCAACACAATCGAACCCAGTACCCCCAATTAGTAAATTGGATGCACCATCGAGTTCCATCAACAGACCAATCGCGATTGGAGAAACACCAATCAATCACAGATTGGGTGAAATTGGAAGCACAACACACGAGGAGGAGAAATTAGGGCTCGTCGTCGCCCTCGTGTCGATCGGATTATTTGCGCTTTGGTTTTAGGAACTCTCTGGCGAAGAATAGTAGGAGACCGGCGATTGCAACGATTAAAGCCCAAGTATTTTTGGCTAGCCATCCGACCGTTTTTGATAATATAGATAGCAAGTAAGAAACGATACTTCCGATCAGTCCAGGTAGTGCGGCAGCCGCGTGCGGCAGCCGCCTTTTCGGCTAATTTA